>MQTX01000364.1:6372-17529 GCA_009735665.1 Angiostrongylus cantonensis
ACTTACATTTGGTATGTTTTCTCAAGGTTCAAACATGCCGAACTGAACCTTTTTTATAGGTGTACTGTTTAGCTCGAATTAATTTAACCCAGAGGCTGTTAGCCAAGTAGTAAATGTGTGTAACACTAAATGAAATAAATTCAAAAATCTTATGACACCTACCTTAGCAGCTGTAAGGTTAGACACAAACTTTCTATCGCGATAGTGATTTAGGGTTTTGAAAATGTCGTCCGAAAACATGCAGAATTTTACAGCAACTTCCACGTTAGGGTCCTGCTGTCTAAAAAACGCTCTAGGAAAAGGAGACGGCGGTAGTCTCGCCACTTCTTGACTTTTTTCTTGTTCAACATTTCCTGCTTGAATGACAGCGGAGCTGATCTTGAAGATTATGCAAATTGCAGGCGATACTGCGTACGGTTGCCTCAGAAATGGACTGTGATGGTTCAAAGCTTGGGCCCAATTCTAATAGTGAGCGCGCGCTTTCAGGCATGATCATTCCCCTAAGTATGGTGATCCTGGATTTTCTTGGTACATTGTCAACCGCATTTTGACTGTTATCAGGAGCGCGCAAAAAAGTCCTTTACGGTTTCGTGAAGCCGAGATGTGTAAGTTACTCAAAAGATTCTTTCTCCTTTATGCTGCCTTTTATTAGCGATGAAGTAAGTATAGCTATAAAACGGTGCCTACGAAGGGCAGGTCAAAAGGAATCGGCTGCGATAGTAGAAATACCACTGAATACTATTCGTTGTCAATTTGTTCGTAACCGTCTGTATGTGAAACAGAAAACTGGGTAGTTTGCCCATTTGGAAAGGACGGTGATTGCATGAGCTCAGGTACGATATACCTGATCTCTTGTAATGATTGCGGAGACGAATATATTGGCGAGATGGGCAGACCTTCATGTATCCGCATAAAAGAACACCTAGATGGCAGACGAAAAGCAAGACAAGGCAGACCACTAGGGACGTAGAGAATACAAAAGCTTAGCGGAGACGATTTTGATACAAAAGTCACTATCCTCGCAAAGGATGCCAAAACACCAGCGCACAAGCTTTTTGAGGCTTTTCGGATAAATGCCAAAGCCCCAAAATGAACAACAGGGAGGTATGCTCCGAGATCACGCAGGATCTCGCCCCTTACCTTCGTATCGATCGTTGATTGGGGTGCTGCAGTTGTCAGCCATGTGCGACTCTGAGCGGCTGTTCTTCCTCGGTAGAAGACAGATGAAAAAAGCGGTGGGTTTTTTCGAGGAGCCGTAGATCTTGTAATTGTCGATCAGATTCCCGTCTTTCTGTCTGTGTTGTTGAAGTGCTTGACCTTGTAAGTTGCGTATTAGTGTACCCTTCCAGGCTCTGAAGAAAGCGATTCTGCCGAAACGTCAGCTGCGATTGTGTTGTATTGTGTGTTATTGAATGGAAGTAAACCTACGCTGCTCAACAACCTCGGGATTGCTGAGAGAGAAAACGACATGTTCATGTTATTTATTAAACTTACTCATTGGTTTACTTTGTTGTTGCCCAGTTAAACAAGTATAGGTGGCCTATTTTCGATGCGAACGCGTAGCCGGATGAAATATCTATGTGGATAACTGGTTAGATAGCCTTCACGAATTGTGTAACCCAGAAGAATTTCCATGTTTTGATGTTCCTCTGTGCCCAATCTCTCGTGTTAGTCACCTATTTTAGCTGACGATCTCCTGCTCCAGCAATCATGTCTATCTGTGAATACAAATAACTCATTTAAATAAGGAATTAAAATTTCTTTCAAGAACATCCGCTTTCGATCAGCATCAACCTGATCAAACCTCTCATTCCTCATTCCGCTTCCCCTCGCATTATGTTGCCATCAGTAGTATACCTTAAGTTCTAAGCAACTTAGGTGTATTTTGGACTGAACTACAATGGTGGTGTATTTTCTGAATGGGTGCACTCCATTGTGATGAATTTCTATGAAGAGAGTGTAAACAGCTCGAAAAACATAATTTAATTGAAGTGTTGATTGTCTTAGAGGCAGTGGAGATGTGGACCGATTTCTGAGCTACATAACACATGTTGAGAAGCTGAGAAACACAAGAATAGGCATATTGGTTGACCAGTTGACCAGTGTATTCTCCATTAAATGGGAAAGCGGATGCCGTAGTAAACGCCCATTCCTTCTATACTAAATTGTCGAACTTATTGTTCATTTCAACTTGGCAATGAGCAACTTTAGTCCAGTGATTTCGCCTTGTCAGACCATTCTCATGAAAAAAATAAGTAGGAAACGGAAGAAAAATATAACTGTAGATAACTGTGACACCTTAATATGCGCTGCCTAATAAACTGATAAACTCTAATCTCAAGATGATAAAGACAATCGATAGACGCGTCGTTGTGGTGTAATTGCACTATGGTTTGAGTTTTCCCCATGTACCATTATTGGTCTATAAGATTCGGCACTATCGCTAACAAGACGGCGGTCGTTTCGATGGCACGAATGATTTCTTAGCAGCCTACAAAGGTTGAGGCAAAGAACAGGTTTCTATTCAACAACATTAGCTTGCGTTACCCTTTCGACCGATTCCATCACTTTTCGCTAGTTTGCATTCGCACAGGGTGTTAGATATATGTTTTTCTTTTTAAACATTTGTTTATGATATCCTAGGCAACAGATGCTAACATTTTTTTTTGTTGTGAGCTTATCCCTCTTCGACCATAATGGTTGCAGACATATGTGCGTGTTATTATTACCGACTTATCTTTGGTGTAAAGATTCCAGATTCCAGGTAGACTGCTCGCGATAAGATGGTAAGATTCTACATAAGGTATTGTAGTAGATAAAAAAAACCAGTAAAAGCTAAAAAAGATAAGGCTCTCGGCGTTGACCAATCCCTTTAGGGATTCGCCAAGCATTCGACTTTGTTAAGTATCGTTGGAGGTGAGTGAATGCATATCTGGTCTTTGCAATAACTGGCGGTGGCCTGCCGATGTATCGAGCCAGTGCTGCTATCCTCTCAAACAAGTCTGCAACCAATATGGCGATCCCAGAGGGTTGGAGGGCTTGGTGGGCATGGGTGCGGGATCGATTCCACGTTTTTTAAGGACGCGTGTGGGGCCTCCAACCACTGCGCCACACGCGTCCTTAAAAAAATCCGGGAAAAACCAATACCTATCAAAAATCTGCGCTCTTGACAATCTGCCCCTTTCAACGGATACTAGGTGCTCCGTTAATAGGTTTTCATAGCGTGACCTGCTTTTTTAACGCGATCTTTTGAAACGAATCACATGAAATTTGTTGACTGACTGGTGGAAAACGTCCGGTAGACTATATTTGTTCTTACAAATTTACACTTACAACAAAACTTACATTTGGTATGTTTTCTCAAGGTTCAAACATGCCGAACTGAACCTTTTTTATAGGTGTACTGTTTAGCTCGAATTAATTTAACCCAGAGGCTGTTAGCCAAGTAGTAAATGTGTGTAACACTAAATGAAATAAATTCAAAAATCTTATGACACCTACCTTAGCTGAAACAACAGCTTTCTTGCGCTTTGGTTGCCTCTGAAAAGAAAACGGCATCTTTTTAGTCAGGATGATTTTCAGGTGAAAACGAAAATCACTACCTCATAGCTTCCGCTACGGAAGCAAAAATATAGACAGGCAAAGATTGCAACAAATCCTGATGCGCATGCCCCTCCAACACCTATTCGTATGCCTAAAAAATTTGTGTATAGACTTAAGCTATTGTTTAACAATAAGAACTTGCATCCACTTTTGTTCTATGCTCAATTAAGAATTTATGGAGTGCGAGCAGCACTATGGCAGAGATAGTGTTCAATAATAAGCGTAAGCCCTCTCATACGAAGCCGAACCGCTCCAACAAAACGTTCCATAATGCTGTCGTCGCGGCATTGGAATTGGATTTGTTAGCAAGAGCTTCGGAAGATTCATAAAAACTAATCACATCATGTATTGAGCAGCTAAGGAGGCTCTGGTACCGCCATCCCAGAATTTCATGGAGACGAGTCATAGCAGAATATACGTGATGGACTCCGAATTTACCATCTTTTATGCAAAAGTCGAATGATTCGGTAAAACGCATAACAGCCGAGAAACATTGAATAGGAGACGTTTTAGCCACATTCAATTTGAATCAGCATATCTCAGCTGGTGGCGAGCTTTAATATTCCAAATAATAGCTTAGGGATTCTAAAATTATTTGCCTATAAGGTAAACTCCTTCTTGTTCTACCATAATGAAATCCCAGATCTCTTGCGTAAACGAAATAAATTTCTTCCACTTTATTGCTTCAACACTTTTAACGTGCAAAGGATTATTCACGTTGGAATTTGCAGGTCAGGAGAAAATGTTGCTACTCAATTCATGGCTTATGTTGGCAGTTAGCAATTTTGGGTTAGAAAATTTAGAACATTAAATAATTTTCCAATCATCTAAGGATCTAAAATCCAAACGCATTTATATTTGAAAGAATACTGTATAAAAAACATGTATAAGATTAAAGATATAGGATGAAGCCTTCTCAAGTCTCGAATGATAGAAAGATGACAATTCATCAACGCAGTGTGTTAGTCAAAGTAAGGGCCAGCAGAACTACCCGATTTTGCCAATGTGTTTAACTTTCCAGTAGAACTAGATTAAGAAGCTCTGTAACGCGATGGACCTTTCTTAAAGCATCACCAGCGGTTTCATTGGTTAAGTCTTCACCAATCCTTAGGTACTGTTGAAGCGTTCTACATGGACTTGGAGAGGTTCTACAGAGAAGACCACACATTCTTCAAGGTCATCATTGGAGATTTCAATGCCAAGATCGGACCAAGAAGATCGTTTGAGTAACATCACATTGGGACCCACGGATTAGAATGGAACGAACAGGGCGAGCGGCTCTCTGAGTTTATCATAGCGACCTGGACCATCCATGGTAACTCGCAATTCCAGAAGCCTTGCCGTCAACGCTGGACGTGGGAGCCTCTCAATGGAGGGCAAACACCTGTGGTTCGGAGTTTTGCAAATATCTCAGCATCATTAAAGTTATATTTCGCATCATATAACCTGCTATTAAAAGGAGTAGGTAGTAAATAATAAGTTAAAATCTGTGCTTTTACTTTCTTAGGTCGGTCGGTCACCAAATTGTTTAACCCTGCGAGATAGAGGTAAACACGATGTGCTGCGTCGATCCAATTTCCTAGCATGTTTTACAGCTCACCTCCTAACCATTACCGCGTAGGTGCCTTCGTCCACTCCATGAGAAGCTGGGAAACTTCATAGTTAGATGCTGCAGAATTTGTTAGGACCTCTTCTACGATAGTAAAAACTCGGCAAAAAAGAGAAAAATTTTACTGAGGATCAACTGTTTGTCGAAAAAATTCGAAAAAATTACTCAAACGTTCACAGGAATTCGTGCTCAATAAAAATCCATCTTTCAATTGAAGCTCCTTTGATGAGAGCAGCGATGATCTAACATAGCGCAGATCGAAGGACGCTTTTAAGCAAACATCGAGAAGCTTTGTCAGCTGCCCCTATTTTGAAGTTTGTCGATAAACACATCACTTACTTTACAAAAAGTGATCACGGTTTGTATTGTTAGAGCTGTTAGTGACTGGATTCTTCGGGATGTCAAACGTACTGCAGGAAGACCACCAACCCGACGGTCAGAGTTCTTCACGAAAAGCCTAGACAAAAAGATATGATGCTCAACGAGTCTCTAACGCGAGGAGAACCCACTGGGCTACTCTTGCGCGCGACGGAAAAATGGAGGATTTATTGGCGTCCGCTCGAGTCACTCGACGGTCAATGGGACAACAGGTGACAGGTGACAGATGACTCGTATGGCGTGTTGGCCAAATTCATGTCGGCAGAAGTGAGCAATTCTAAAGCGATTAAAACAACATATAATGATCAACGATGGCCTTTAGACAGTAGATAATAATTTTCCACTAACCTGAGAGCTTGTCCGGTTCAAAACATGTCGCTCTCAGAGAGAGTTTATTCCACTAATTTAAGAGTACCTACTGGTGTGGCTCAACATCTAACCACACAGCTCTCAGCATTTGGAAGTACTTCTGTGCTTATTATGGATCTCTCTATAATTTTAATTTGTAATTAAGAATCGCATTCAGAAATTGGTCTCCACCCCTATCTTATGGAAAAAGTGACAATTCGGATAGGTTTTCATTATCTAATGGTCTTGGCAAGGCCCCTATGGGTACAAATCAGCTAGTTCGTAACCGCCTATATGACCGCCTTTGTGCAATGCAAAATTGCACAATTTTCCCAAATAGTAGAGAGGGTGATTGCATAAACCCGGGTACAGTTTCTTTGATCTCTTGTAAGGCGTGCAGAGACGAATACATTGGTGAAACAGACAGACCACTCTGTGTTCGCATAAAAACACACCTCGTCGGCAAACGTAATCCAAATACTCCACTAGGCAGGCATAGGACCCAGAGACAACGGAAGGGCTTTGAACTACGTGTTTTAATTCAGGAACCGAGAAAGGAAGCGCGCAGAACTCTAGAAGCGTCCTGGACCTATTCCAGGAATCCGAAAATGAACTGCAGAGAATAAGGCCTCTTTATCACATGTGATATTGGGCAGTATATAAACCTGTTATTCTGATGGGAGAGTGACATTACGCTTCCACGTGAATTGTGTGCGGTTAGTCTCCACGTGACATACTCAGTGGAAGCCACATAGAAAGCGGTGAACGTGCTAAGAGCCTTAGAGTAGGCCATAGGAACGGGCAAGCTGAAGCCGGTAATGTTGAAGGTCCTTTTGCTCGCTGTAACTAAATTAAACGACATTCCTATCGAAGAACTGAAAATCAAGCAAATCTCGCATTTTGAAGGGAAAAGTAAAAGCTCTACGTTCCAGTGATAATGTTATTCCTCGTTCAACGACCGTTCTTGAATAGCGAGGGAGTGCGAGAGATATCGAAAAGGCTTAGGTTGGTGTAATAATACATCAAATGGCAAATTTATAAACTACAGTAGTAATGTTCTGAAAATACCTAGTTCTACTGAAGGCGCTCCACATTCGAACACTGCAGTGATGGCGAGAAGAGAAAGCAGCAGCAGAATTGTTGAAACCTTTGCCATATTTCCTAGACTTGTCACCATTAAGAGAATTGCAACTGAAGACGTCGTCGTTAAACGTGCTTTTTAAGAAAAATCCACCAATGGATATGTTGTATAACAAAAATGAAGCACAGCTTTCGGCACGTAACATTCTTAGCAGGACATTCCAGGAAACAAAATATCAGGTTCTTCTCCCTTGAGCAAAAGCGGTTCGGTACTACGAAGAAGATGATTTCCAAAATTTCACTAATGCATTGAAGAACCGCGTCATTAAAAAACGAGTACTTCAAAGCGTGAAGTATTGACAACTCGATCTACTATCCCACACTTAGATGGGACCGAGAGTACACTGAAATTAGAAGGGAAGCTGAGTGTTTCCTGAGAAGGACACTGGAAAGTCATGGAATTACGGCGCCATCCTTGTTGTGATTCGATGGTTGACCCTTTGACGACTTTGCCTTCTTCCGAACTCGGACACAATTGCGTGACGCTATCCATAAAATTCAGCGAATAATACATAGCACTAATAAGACATCTATTTTAATGAATGAACGTTGCCTTGAAAAAAAAAACACTCACCGTTCCGTTAGGCGTCAGACGATCAGTATGCTGTTAGCGATGGACGACGAACGGAACCCGCGCAGATCATGCAATCAATCTGGAAAAGGGCGCCAGACCACGTGTAACAGTGGCGAATAGTCTTTTCGGTTGATTTTTGGGTTTTCTCAACTTATCGGCAACTCTGCAAGAGTTTCGAGCGTTGACGGTTTTGATTCCAACGCTAGGATCCGGACAGTCACAGCGAAATCACCGTCATTATGGTTTGCACCTTAATTGCACCTAATTTAATCCTTTGTTGAATTTTTACCCTCCCATCTAAATGTTCTTCCATGCGAGCCTTTATTCGTGTCCGCATTGTGGTCTTCACCACATGCCTTACATGAGAATACTTATATTTTACTTGAACTCATGCAATCACCGACACTGCCGTCAGGAAGATCACATAAGTTTCCGCTCTACAGATGGTCAAAGAAGCGAGTTCCAATAAATGCCGGCGTACGGTATTCGGCGGGAAACCGATAGCAGCTGCTGATTCTTCCAGATCGTTTTTCTAAGGCGCCTCTTAATAGCGTTACATACTTCGTTTGTTATGAAAACTAGCCCGAAGGAGATCTTATTTGTTAGACCGAGTGCCTGTCACAGGTTTTTCCTTGCCAAATTTATCGGTTCCTTCCTTTGCTTTTCTGCTGTGCACACATCATGCTTTTCACAAGCGCTTTTTCCCGTTTGAAGGGTGAGTACAGCTCCGTGAATGCGTTTTTGAGTCCATTCTAATGTCTAGTCACTTTCTTGAAACTTTATTTGAAAAACGGAAGCCAGTTCTCGGCTGGTAGTTCCTGTGCAAATTTTGTATAATCTGTACGTCTAACAGAGAATTAGGAAATGTCATGTCGGATTTCGGTATGGAGAACCGGCGGTACAGCATATCCATCCTCTTTTATTCCATATGACGAGAGGTGGACGTGACTATCGAGGAGATCTGAGTAGTATACGTGGTTGATTTTCGGCATTGCCTCCCAGGACGCTGTTATTCATCCGTCTGCGCGTCAGAGTGCAATCATCTTGGTCTTGCAATTGGCGAAGCTTCGGCGGGCTTTGCGAATACTTATCCCAGCCTCTGCAGCTTCGACCGTTACTGCTGCTCTTCTCTCTTTAAGGTCATCTTTTATGGCCAGTCTGCATTGTTTCTCAAGTTCGGACGTTAGTTAACGGTTCCCTGCAGCTCGTGCGATTCCACGCTGGCGTGTTAGCTCGAGAGTTTTTGGAGATAGACGTCCCTGGGTGACTTTTGAGCACTCAGCTTTCATAGGGCTCGCGTGAAGATGTTGAATGAGCCTATCGTTTTCCTCGTCGATGTTGTCGACAACGGCATCTTCCCAACAGCCGACTAATGAGTTGAATAAGTCCCAGTTTGCGGTAGTTTTGCGAATTCGGTTTTTGAATTTAGCGGCTTTTTCTCCTTTTCGCGAGAAATAGAATCTTGCACGAAGGAGACGGTGGTCTGATCCCGTGTAGAATTTTGAGACAACAGCGACATCGGTTAGGCAAAACTTTATATTTACTGTGACGTGGTCTATTTCGTTATGGTACTCTCCATTGGGGGATTCCCACGTCCATCGTTGTCGGTGAGGCTTCTGGAATTGCGAGTTACCATGGATGGTTTTGGTCGCCATGATAAACTCAGAGAGCCGCTCACCCTGTTCGTTCCATTCTAATCCGTGGGTCGCAATGTGGCGTTCCTCAGACGATCTCCTTGGTCCGATCTTGGCATTGAAATCTCCAATGATAACCTTGAAGAATGCATGGCCTTCTCTGTAGAACTTCTACAAGTCCATTTAGAACGCTTCGACTTCTTCTTCTTCATAGTTTGATGCTGCCGCGTAAAGGACGAAGGTTTTGAAAGCCGCTAATGATCCTCATATTTTTAATCGTAAACGTCCGATTCGGGTTGTAAACTGTTTGAATGAGTCGATGTTCATGAACAAACTCGTGTTGACGAGAACGCCGACACCGCCTACTCCTCTTCTGTCGCATATTCCCAGGAACAGTTCTTCTACAGTGTCATAGACGGCGTTGAATGGGTGGCGTCGTCTCGTCTAGGCTAGGCCGTTCGTACCTTATCATTCTTGTTTGAATGAGCAAGTCTTCTATCGAGGACTCGGATTCATGTGTGCTTGCGTTGTAGGTACAGATCGTCACCATAGTTGTTGATCCAGGCAGCTTCCATTGGCCCCGAGATGTTAGACCCTTCCCGTACTCGTCCTACCCAACACTTCGACATTGGTGACTCTTTCGGGGTCAGGGCAAACAAATACAGGAAGTGAGTGCCAAATTGGTGCAGAAACAGGGGTCCATTCCCTGCATCCACCAGCGTCTCAGAAAAGTAAAGGTTGCTTGTGGTCCGCGATTAACCCCCTATCCACCGCCTGGGGACGCGCCACGTATCCTCGCGTCTAACTGGAACGAGCTCCCTCATATGCGGGAGATACGTGGCTGTCAAAACACAATGTGATAAATTTTTACTTACTGCCATATCTTTTTACATGGCATACTATGGTGTGAAATATGACCACAATGATGCCTCGACATACGTAAAATCCAGGCCTCCAGGGTCCACGGTGAGGGATCGGACACGGCATTAGACATTAGAAATTGGGGGCTCTTTCGAAGTCAGGGGAATGAAGCCCGTTTTTTTTTTACTGTGTTTATCATTAACCCCCTATCCACCGCCTGGGGACGCGCCACGTATCCTCGCGTCTAACTGGAACGAGCTCCCTCATATGCGGGAGATACGTGGCTGTCAAAACACAATGTGATAAATTTTTACTTACTGCCATATCTTTTTACATGGCATACTATGGTGTGAAATATGACCACAATGATGCCTCGACATACGTAAAATCCAGGCCTCCAGGGTCCACGGTGAGGGATCGGACACGGCATTAGACATTAGAAATTGGGGGCTCTTTCGAAGTCAGGGGAATGAAGCCCGTTTTTTTTTTACTGTGTTTATCATATTTGATACCCACGTATAGCTTGCTGGGCTCTGAACGTGGGGCCTGGTTATACTCACGGGTAGCTTACCAGACTCTCCCAGAGTGGACATGGAACTTATTTGTTGGAGGCGTCTCCTAACCGCCTCCCATATATTTCCCTGTCACTTGATTGCAGGCTTTTGGCCAAATTGACTCGTAGAATACAATCCGCATAAAGCGAGAACGCACCCACACATGCATGCTTGAATACGCCTAGCAAATAGAGAAAGTATTGCCAAATCGGCGCAGCAGAAACAGGGAGTCCATCCCCTGGATCCACCTGCGTCTCAGGGAAGCAAAGGTCGCTTTTGGTCTGCGATTAACCCACTATTCGCCACCTGGGGACGCGCCACGTAGCCACACGACTAACAGTCTCGAGATCCCTCATATGAGGGAGATCCGTGGCCTCTCGGGCCAAGTCGGCCAGTACATGCCAAATCGGCGCAGCAGAAACGAGGATTCCACTCTCTAGATCCACTTGCACCTCC
>MQTX01000364.1:39715-52666 GCA_009735665.1 Angiostrongylus cantonensis
CCAAATTGGTGCAGAAACAGGGGTCCATTCCCTGCATCCACCAGGTTCTCAGAAAAGCAAAGGTTGCTTTCCGGTCCGCGATTAACCCCTATCCACCGCCTGGGGACGCGCCACGTATCCTCGCGACTAACTGGCACGAACTCCCTCATATGCGGGAGATACGTGGCTGTCAAAACATAATGTGATAAATTTTTATTTACTGCCATTTCTTTTTACATGGCATACTATGGTGTGAAATATGACCACAATGATGCTCCGACATATGTAAAAATCCAGGCCTCCAGGGTCCACGGTGAGGGATCGGACAGGGCATTAGACTTTCGTGGCTAACATGTTCACCACCATAACATGCGGGAGCTCCAGTATCACAGGGTTCAATGCCGATTTTTGCCGCATAGATGAATCCCGTTAATGGGTCATTATTGATGGCATTTGTAAAGGACGGCTTGCGAGAAAAGTGAAACGTAAGACCCGTATCGTGTAGGGGAGCACCCTTTTTTCACGTTAGCGGCAGTGGCGTGTTCGATTTTCACCGAAGCCACTTGTGGTCCGAAGTTTTGCATACCTCTCAGCATCATTCATAATAATTCTCACGGTCGACTCTCTGCTAACCTCGGACTTGACCAAATATTATAATAACCGTTTTTCTCTTGCTGTAATTGCTTAGCTTTGACATGGGATCATTCACCAAGTAATCCGAATATTATGCTGTGAAATTGTCACTGTGACCATATGCTGATCAAGGTTCGACCTTGGTAAACTTCTAGGTTCCTCATCTCATTCTTTGTTCCAACTAAAGCTCATTCCTTGTGCCATAAGATCCACTTCTTATCTATAGTCTAAACTTGAACGAAAAAATGGGTAATGTTTAAAAAAAACGGATGAACAGGCTTTGGCTGGAGCTTATTAACTTTTCATTGCTTTCCAGTTGGCAAGAATTTGTTGAATGATCAGCGCTAGGTCTGTCTTTTCACCACATCAGAGCTTCGATCAAGAACCAAAATTTTGAATTCTCCTTTGAAAACGTCTACGATCCCATTCGCTTTGCGTCCAAAGAACGTTGAACTTCAACTCAAATGTAATGCCAAATAAGAACTCGAATGTGAAAATTTCTGCTAAGAAATCTGTCATTGCAAGTCGCATGACAAATCGAACGCGTATTCAGCGTCTGAAATCCCCAATCTTTGCACTTGAAACGTACGATGGCCGAAAAAAAAATGGGTGACGATCTTTGTGCTACTTAGCTGCACTTGTCGATCATCTCAGAAAATCGCGAAGATGCACCGCTTTGTAGCCGGTAGAATAATAGACGTTTTGATACCATTTTTGACTGCGAACTGCTTCGGCAGTAAAGTTTTCATTGAGTTTTGAAACAGTTTTGCTCCACTGCTAATGTGCTCATAACGTTTTTACAACAGTCGCGTTCTCGAAGGAAAGACCTTTCAAAAGCTGGTTCCCCTGTCGAATAAAGATTGCATTAACAAAAGTGGATTCTTCAATCACTACTGCTTGAAGCTGTGTAGGTTTGCAAGTGCAGCCAGCCAACATCCTGATTTGATTTAGCTACAAGAAAAAAAAGCATTCTTTTCACACCTGTTTTGCTCCATAAACTTCTGAAATCATTTAACCCATGTCTAACGCAGTCTTACACCATAGATAGATGAATCCACTGCTAATCGATGACAAATGGAATGGACAACCACTTTAGGGCATAGCTGAAGTCTTCCAACCATTGAATGTCAATTTAACAGCTTTGCGTCGTACCACTTGGAAGCTCCCACTATCAGGAACGTAAAACGAAGCCACTAAAATCTTATGCGTAATTATTTCCCACTTAGTAAACGAACCAAAGAGTAAAACAACAACAGGTCTTTATATAAAGGGTCTTTGATCTCTTTGTTTACCTTCATGATTCCTGTTTTCCACCCCAGTCGGGTAGTATCCGATCGAATAGTGATATAGTGACAAATTTTGCTCGTGTGTCGCCGTCAATGATTTTGTATCTCTACTGAGTACTGATTTCTTTACCGTAAGCGAAGGTCTGTAAGGTTGACCATAACTTTTGAAAACTATCGCTAAAAAGTTTTTTCTAATTGCTCTAAGTTTAATGCTCAGAACGAATACGTTCGCGAGTTTAAGCATAAGAGAGCAGATTTAGGAATGGTGTGATATCGCTCGCTGATGTTCTCTACCTATCATTAAAAAGCCATAGCATAGGGGTGATTTAAAATAGTCCATGGTACCATAAACTTTTTGTCGATATCGAATTCCATTCATGGACATCCCGAAAAACCACTTTAGGTTTAAATGCTGTTTAAAAAAAAGAACTTAAAAAACAGTTATTACAGGAAAAACTCACGCTAGAAAGAAGCCTTTAAAGTGGGATAAACTTTCTTTTAGGAATTTTGATAGAAACAGCTGAAATATACTAGAACAGGAGAATCTTGAGAACCTAACTCCTCAAAGTTATATTTATTTCACAATTCGCAGGCTGAAAAATTAACACAAAAGTACTTCGTTAATACAACTTTCGTGAATGTCTTCCAAGTGTGGCACTGCAGTGCTGAGATTTCTAAATCGTTCAATCCTTCAAACGACGGAGTAGGCTTCTTCATCATCGCGTCGAGGATCAATTGTTAAAAGAAACCACAGAATGTCATGGGTTGGGTCATGGACTTGTGAGATGGTCGTTGATAAGAAGTCGAAAGACCTGTAGAATGGTGATGCTGTTAAAGAATGAAATTGCGTCCCTATTCATGTTCTTCTACTTAATCACTGCATACCATACTGATGGCGACAAAAAACCGTTTTAGTCACAAGGCTTGGAGTGCAAAACCACTTTTTTCATATAATCAGTTTCAAAAAGACAGAATATGATAACAATTTCAATTGAAGAGGCTCAACCAGAGTGTTTAATTGATCCTCAAGACCAGAGGAAACAGCAGCCTCCCTAAATGGAGAGTCGTAGCGGTTCCAGTAGAATTTTAAGCTGACTGCTATGTTGCCTGCCTAGAACACTGCTCACGCAATGACTTTTATTTCTGTCCACACTGACTGAGGTACCACCTAAGAGAGTAGACGAAAGCTATGGATAATGGAAGCAGAGTGTCAACGAAACATTATGCAGTCTTGCACTCCAACACAGTCTATCCCTTCCAGCAAAAAATCGCACGCGCTGTTTTTGATTTTGAGCTTTCCACTTTACCTAAACCAAACATCGACGCTTCCTTACACAGCATCTTTGTTTACATCCCTACAGAGATTAGGTGACCCAGCCCAGTCGTTTGGACGCGGGCAGCTCCTCATTTCGTTTCGCTGCGTTGTAGTTGACGTCTATAGAAGTTGTCAAATTGGCCCGTGAGATTCACTGTTGCTTTGGGAACCATTATCTTTTATTTTTATTAAAATATTGATTGCGCTGTTCTACGTCTGTTCTAGGAAACAACTTTTTTTTCACAGTCCAAATATAAAGTTTCTAAATGGTTTCAAAATCTCGAAGTATATAGGTTAATCAGGATCTATGGAAGAATTTGATCGAAAGGCTTTCAGTGAGGAGAAGGGTTGTGTATTATTTGGGGTTATTTAATCCGCTCTACATTTGTGGTATTTCGTTGAATCTATCCTCTTTCATCAGTCCCTAAAGGATGCGTCATGCTTTCGATTTTATTAAGCATCGCTGAAGATGATTGAATGCATATCTGGCCTTTACAATGACTCGCGGTAGCCTACCGATGTATCGAGCCAGTGCTGCTATCCTCTCAGGCGAGTCTGGTACCATATTTGCAGGGCACTGGGGGATGAAAGCCCTGGTGAGCCTGGGTGGTGGGATCGGACGCCGTTGTGTTGACAGGCACCTCTGAGCGTTGTTCTATAGGCGCACTTCAGTATAACATAAAAAATATAAGCAAATTTTAAAGATGAAGGAGAAATCCGGTGCCGAAATATATCATCCGACGGTATCTCACTTTGAGTTTAACTACTGTAAATCTTCAACAGAATACATTTTCAACAACGAAGTGGTTTTGGCTGTAGCGAAGTAGAGCAAAGCATACCGTAACTGTGATCAAGTTTTCAATCAAGGCGAATGTCAATAATGGGCGCGGGAATGTCGGGTACAGTTGACCTTTTCCTACACTCTCGTTAGTTCTTTTCGTCTTGGCACTTGATGAGGGCCACTATTTCCAAACGGACATCTGTATGCTTTGCTTAGTTTCGTAATAGTACTATAAAACAAACCTTTCATTACATGTTCTTTCTCTTTGACAGTTATTTGATTAGAACACCTTTCTATATTTATGGTTTCATTCCTCATTGTGTGCATATCATTCAGCTGATTTCTCGTCTCACTCGACATCAGTTGCAGATTGATGCATTGGTGAATGAATTGTAATCATATAAGTAGGATTGTGTGTGATTTGGGATGTTTGACACTCGAAGGAATTTCTTAATCGGTGCGGTTAATGACCAGCTTTCGGGGTCGAATCTTGTTAAGTGAGATATTTTAGATGAATTAAACGAGAACGTCCGAACCCAGCTCGTTTAACCCTCCATCACGCTCTCTCACTCGAAAAAAGCGATGTGTCAGAAAACTGAATTAATCGGAAGTGACTTGCATTTCTGTAAAATTAACGAATAGTGGTTTGCATCTGGTGGCTGTTTGTTGTCAAAGGAGTCGAAGTGGTCATCGACGTGTGCTGCAGAACACATGACTCAGTTGAAGCTCTATCAAGAAATAACGGTAATGCCTGTGATTGGTATATTAGCCATGGTCATTCTTGCTATAAAATGTGGTTTTGCTATAGACGTAGAATCAGCGCGAGTTGTAGGCCTGCGTATGATTATTGTTGTTATTAATAAGATTTAACATTGCTTGTATCACACTGATTTCGATTTTCAGAAGAGGCGGGAACATTCTGAAAAGACCAAAGAGAAACACAGGAAAAAAAAACGAGCAAAGTAAGAAGCTGAATTTTTTCAAGATTACTAAACCATTGTAACAATGACAATGGCGTTTAACATATTTTCAGACTATTCGGAACAGATCGGTGTCACCATTCCAGTCTGACCCTACCTGAACTGATTCGGTGTAACTTGAGCTAAGTTACTTTTTGCCAGTTTAGCCTGTTTCTTAGTGGATTAGCTTTTTTTGATAAGTTTCATAGCGACTATTAATATCAGAGTTCGCCGTGGTAAAGTTCAATTCAACTAAGTGATGGGTGCAGGATACGGTGAATCGTCAGCCCTATTAAAATCTCAGTCAGATACTTTGCTTGTTAGACGATTTTGAATGGGTATGTTGGAAGCAATGTTGATCGTGAGGCGACGCTTAGTCCAGAGTTTGTGCCAAACGTCGCAGGTCGAGGGATATCCATGCGTTGGTGTGTTTGCACGTTTTTACAAAGCGTATGAAGTTATAAATTCAGTCTCATGGATACGAAGCGAAATTAATTATTTGCGCGCTAAAATGAATTTCCAAATTATTCCAGGAATTTCCTAGCCATTCTTCTAGTTAGGGGCGCGTGTGGCGCAGTGGTTGGAGGCGCCACTGCAGCGCGCACGTAAAATGCGCCCATAGCCCACTAAGCCTTCCATCCCTCCGGGGTCGGCAAATTTGTACCAGAGTTGTTCGGGAGGATAACAGCACTAGCTCGATACATTGGCAGGCCACCGCGAGTCATTGTAAAGGCCAGAAATGCATTCAATCATCTCCAACGATACTTAATGAAGTCGAATGCATGGCGCATCCCTCAGGGATTGATCAACGCCGAGAGCTTTATCCTTTATCCTTTTAGCTTCTAGTTAAGTTTCGTTTTAAACTTTTACTTTCTGCTTAATTTATTTCTTTACGGCGAGGTTTGATGTGAAGTACAACCACAATGATGACGAGGTATTCACAAAACTTGTACACTGGGTAACATCGAAGCACGACCGATCGAACATTACAGCGAACATAAGCAGCAATCACAGGACTAGGACTAATTGGAATATGCAGTTCTTCGCCCACACTCCGGACCTAATTCGATGACGCTTCGTCTCTATTTGTTCAAAACGACAATGAGGTCGTTCTCACTTACCTCAGCAAACTGGCGAACGAATATATTTCTCGTTAAAGGGAAGCCTGCCTTTCGGTGCTTCAACCAAACAATTGTACCAAAGGAAAGATGAGAAGTTTCTACAATCTTCTTGTTGCACGGATTTTTTTCGTTTACGTCGACTGTTGAGTAGCACACCATGGTAGGTTTATGCACATGATCTCGGATCACTACTCGATCCATGGTCTAGCAAAAACTAGACGGAGTGAATAGAAAATACTGACTTGGCATTACTAGCACCCTTAGATATGCATTCCACTCTACGATTCTAAAGGGGGTAGAATACATGGGATATTAGCGAGGGTTATATTAACGTTGATAACGTTATTCTTCCGTTCTTTCACTCTTTCTTAAATCACGCTTTTGAAAGCGCATATCCGATTCGAATACATTGTTTAGTTCAGCAAAACAAGGTTTTTCAATCTTCTTTTTTCAAGAGCGTGTATCCTTGAATTTGGAACAAAACCAAGAAGGTTTGTGTGATATAGAGGTTAAGTTCGCAGTTCTCACATTATGACCAAAGCACACCTTTGCACAAGTTAGCCCACGTCTACAGAAAGGCTCAAATTGGTAAAGATGCGGCTTCGGTTTCTTGAGCATTGAATGTCGTATCCAGAGGCTGTAATATTACGTTAATTTTGTCATTTTTGGTTGCATGAACTTTCTGGATTCCAGCACTTTTCTATTTGATTCTTGTTTTGCTTCAGTCTCTAACGTTTACATTGGTTTACTATTTATTTATTAGCAAATTTTTAGATGATGGGTTCCGTTACCGTGAACGTCATCAGTGGGGTCGAGGCGCTCCGTTGTCACCAACCGTTGCTCACAGTTGTTCTGTTGCTGCGGACGAACTTATCGTCTATGTTCCTATTGAATCGTGCCATTTCCACAACAGTGCATAGAATGACGCCACTCTTACTCCCACATGCGCATCACTCTGCTCATTCCAAACCATGTATTGTGTTCTTCTGTTTCGTTTAAATGGAAAATATCAAATATTATGGCAAGGAAGTCGCTTGAACTTATCCCGTAAAGATAATGACGAACTAGTTACGATTCCTCCTTTGGCAGCTCCGGTTACTGCCTGTTTTGGTTGTCATATTTGATTTTATTTGTTCTGATTAGCACGTTTGATTGATGCACTCTCTAGGAATGGTATTTCGAATAATATAGTTTCATCTATCATCTAGCAAGGATAGACAGCGTGACCGACAGAGGTGGTGATTATTGGAGCCTGGGTAGCATGTCAGTGCGCATCAACTGAGTAGAGTAATGGTTAGCTCATCTTATTAATCGGTCGGACGTCTAGATTTACTGCTTCGTTTAAACTACTCGCTCTATGGCAAGCACGTCAGCATTATTGCGAAAAATGCAACGACTCACTACATTTAGCTCGAGATACCTCGTCAACAGTGCATGTCGATTCAAGAGTCAGATTTCCACATGTTTTATCCCAGCCTTCCTTCCTCAAATGTACAGGCGTGTTTTACAACCCTCATAGAATCCTCATTTAGAAAATTGAAGAAATGTGCCCATATCTTTGTAGGAGCCCATCGATTCCCTCTCGATAGGACGTATGGGCGACTTGACAACATTGACGAACACACAATTAGCAAGAAAAATAAAAAGCGTGCTAAAATCTCTACAAATGAAAAGCGCGTGGTTTTACAGAACTCTTTCAGACAGTTCCGATAGAGATTGGGGGATCCTGTCTTGTGCCTACACAAAATTACTTGTGCTTCATTTTTAAGCATCGAACAGAACTGTAATTCCGCTTTTAGACTTTGACGGGGTAACTTCTTTTGCGCAATAAAGTTTAACGGGATACGGATGAAATCCGGTTACAAGTCGCAAAGGAATACATACTTCTCGTCCATAGGAGTCCATATATATTGCAAACACTGGCGGAAGGCATCATTCCAATGCTGCAAAGAAATCATATACGAACTAAATGATTGACATGGGAAAAGTGCCACCGCTTTTTCTTCATTGCCTTTTCTACTGATTTTAAGATTTCTTAATTTCGTTCACATAATTTTACTTGCCTTTATTTTCGACTTCATCCTAACGGTTAACCGCCTTATCGTGGCTGGTAGGTGTTGCTGGGTGGTAAGGCTACGATGTACAGTGGGAGGATTCATTCCCACGGCAGGGTCTTCCAGGGTGAGAAGGAGTCCGGCGGATCTAATAGGAAGCCTCGCTAAGAGTTAACCTATAACAGGATCCACAACCATCTTGGTATTAAACTAGTCGCATGTTGGCAAACCTCATTCTGATCCACAATGACTGCAATTGTCTGTAATTTTGAAGACCTGGGGCAGAGTTTGGTCGTGCTGACCTCGGGAGTCCAGGGAATCACAGTGGCTTAACCAGGAAATCTCCGAAAAATAGTGATTATGCTGGGACCCACACAATCAGTGAAAATGGGCCATTCAAGTGTCAAGTGATTCATAGATATGTTATTGAAAAACAATCGTGCATAAGTAGAACAACTGATATTGATTACAGATTGTAGTTTAAACTGTGCACTGCTTTGTCTGAGTGATTCGAGTATGCTGGCTTTGATGTTCCCTGCAGCAAGAGAATCCATTCAGTGATACAGATGTTAACTATCCGAATTAAGGATTTGGCGAGGTTATATTTGTCACCAGAATGGTTATAGCGGCAAGCAACGAGATAATTCGCTAGAGGAGAATTGTAACGTGGCCTTCGAGAAGTAGCTGATGTAGAGATAGGGGCGGATGTAAAATTATGGTTCTGGAGTGAATATGATATCGAAATGGGCTCTAACTACGAATAAAAAGCGTTTCAGGCGCGGTTGTGCTTGCGAATGTCATCATCATTATTGACGACGTACTTGTAGAAATGAGACATTGAGAGACATGAAAATTCTATTCTAAATATTTTCTATTCTATTCAACGTAGCAGCACTATTTGGTCTCACAGTGGTGCGTTTAGTGCATAGTGGTGGTACTCCACAAGCATTTTCTCATGTTCCCGATAAACCTCTAGACAGGAAAATGGCTTCTACTAACTATTACAACTTTTGAACTAAGAAAACTATAGAACACATTTGTGAATCTAAAGAATGATGGCTAAAATTAACTATGTGGTTAGCTGACCCTTGAACCAGAGATATCCCGAGTTAAATGTGGTGAGCCTACGCTTACTTCGCATTAATGCTCGCATGCTTATCACAGGGCGAGTAGTTTAAACGAAACAGTAAATCTAGTTGTTTAACTACATAAACTTGAATTGTAAAGGAGTGTGTTTGAAGTAGCTGGTATTGGTAAACACAGACTTAGCATAGAAATATTACATAAAAATCGGGTCTATAAAAGGGGCTAACTATTAGTCTCTTCAGCAGCTGTGCTTTGGTATACTACTTTAGCCCCAATAATCTCTATGGCTTGTCGGCCACGTTTTCTATCTTTTCTGGACGAAACCATTTCATTCAAAATACCCCTCCTAGCGGGTGCATCAGTCGAACATGCAATGGATACCTAACAGGGACAAATAAAGCTAAAAAACTCAAGTTACACCGAATCAGTTCTGGTTGAATCACACTGGAATGGTGACACCGATCTGTTCCGAATAGTCTGGAATTATGTTAAATGCCCTTGTCATTGTTACAATGGTTTAGTAATCTTGAAGAAAAATTCAGCTCCTTACTTTGCTCATTTTCTTCTGAGTTTCTCTTTGGTATTTTCAGAATGTTTCCGACTCGTCTGAAAACTGAAATCAGTGCGATGCAAGCAATGTTAAATCTTATTACTAACAACAATGATGATACGTAGCCCTATAACTCGCGCTGAATTAGGTCTATATCCAAACCACGTTATTTTCTTGAGCACTACCCTGACTTGAAGTTATGCGATGTTATACAATAGCAAGAATGATCAGGGCTAACATACCAATCACAGACATTACCGTTATTTCTTGATACAGCTTCAAAGAAGTCATGTGTTGTGTAGCACAAGTCGATGACCGCTTCGACGTCTTTGACAACAAACAGTCAACAGATGCGAACCACTGTTCGTTACGCACGATTCATCTTAGTGGTGATGAATGACACAAGACGATAGCTTAATTATAGATATGCTGAAGGTACTCGGTCAAATCAATAGCGAGCTAAATTCTTAAGTTATGACATCATCATTAGGAGATCAGCAGTGGTTAAGCCTCGGGATGCTCCCTCCAAAATCATATGAGGCATGAAATGCAATTTACATGTTTTTTCATTATTCAACAGACCGTTCAACTACCTTGAACTGTGGTACATAGATAAACTTGTGCGAAAAAATTTTATTGCAGAAATGGAACAGATATTTTGTAAAACTCAGCCTTCACTTTTTTCCTTTTCGTTTTCTTTTTTTTTCTTTTTTGGTTTGGTTCCAAATAGTCGCCCGGTGGTCCACAAGTTAATGGAAAAGAGTGGTCGGTTTTCGTGAAGGAATGGTTATCGCATGATGATTTCCACACTGAAAAGGATCATTGAAGAGCGCAGCACGACGTGAACTTCATAGTTCTAATAACTTATGCGTTGACGAAGTAATAATAAATACCAAGTTGACTGGAACGAGCAGAGTGATGCGCATGTGCTCCTGTGTCGGTGGCGCCAATCTATTCATTGTCGGGAGAAGCGATACAAAGGCATCTTGGGCGAGAAGTTTGTCCATAGCAACAAAACAACGATGATAAACGGTTGGTGAACGGAGCTCTCGACAACACTGACGACTGTCGTGGTAATGAAAGCATCACCTAAAATTCCGTGATGAAGAAATGCGAAACCGACGTTTACGTGGATCACAGATGCACGACAAGAATCAAATAAAAAAGTGCTAGGGGCCAGATAATTCGCAAAACCGGTTTATACGAAAGGATAAAAAATGGAAAAATTAACGAAATATTACAACTTCTGCATTCAACATTTAACGCTTAAGAAAGCGAACTCACATCTACATCGATTTGCGCCTGTCTGTGAAGGAGGCGTAGCCTGTGCGAAAGTGTGTTATAGTCGTAATAACGTGAGAATTCGGAATTTCACTTCTATATGATCTCGGTTGTGTCCCAAAGCAAAGGATACACGGCCTTGAAAGCAAGAAAGCTCGCAAAATCTTGCTTTGCAAAAGGACATGGTGTATTCAAGCCGGATACGCGCATTCAGAAGCATGAATTAACACAAAGATGAAGAATAGAAGAATAACGTGCTCAACGTCAATTCAGCTTTTTGTAACACCCTACGCATTCCACTCCTTTTCGGATCGCAGAGTGAAATGCATACTTAAAGATCCCTAGTAATATGAAGACATCACTTTACATTTTCCCTAATAATTTGGTAATTTATGTTATGTTTTCCTAGACCATGGAGCGAAGAATTATCCCGCTACATGACGATACAGCCGCACTAAATACAGCACATCATTATCTCAAAAGAGGGAATACATTATTTCTGGAAAGGCGATGAATACGACCATATAACGCTTCTCAGCAAACGATTTAAACAAGGAAAAAGGCATACGAGAAGACCGTAGAAATTTTTTATTTCTTCTCTGGAGTCACTCTTTCGTTGAATCAAGGAAAGGCGGACTTAACCAGTACGCAAAATATATCCGTGCCGCAGTTTGCTGACGCCAATGAGTACACCTCCATTTTCGATTCGAAGAAATCTGGGCGAAGCGACATCAAATTCGTTCCTGAGTCAGGAAGATGAAGGCATATTCCAATTAGTCCCAGTCGTGCGACTTCTGCATAGATTCCAAGTGTTTGAAATATCATATAAACCCTTACGTCAATGCAAAGCATAATTAGCGCAATTCGAATCGCAAAATGAAGGTTCTTCTGCGAGCAGAGATGTTCACCCCTTCATAAGTGTGTGCTTTGTCGCAGTGTTAATTACCACAGTTAAATAACTTCACAGTTATAATACCTCTTGCTGAGCATCACACCATTCGCTAATGCCTAATTAACCAAGCCTGTGCGAGACATAAATATGTGGGCAAAGCACTGAATTTGTTAAGAAAAATAACTAGGCAATTGCTGGAATATTTGGAAGCATTACTTAATCTTGGAGAATATTTCACTCTGGTTTTTATATATGAGATTGAACTTATAGCTGCATCCGTAAAAACGTGCAAACTCACTAAGGGTTTGTAATCCCATGACCCGCCTCTTTCGACCAAAATCGACGCTAATTATTGCCTCAGCAATCGACGTTGTCTCCAATAAGTCTATGCAACATTGTCTAGCAATCATTTCTCCGAGATTTCGCCAGACTTCATGTTCGACCGTATCATGCCCTCGTCGCCTCATGCCTCATTCAACTAGTACATCACCAGTGTGAACCTTAATAGTAATAGTCAAGATCAGGTTCAGCAAAACAATCCAACTCGCTAGAAAATGGGATGGTGAGACAAATGGTAACATAGCAATTCTTACCCATTTTTTGAAACTCTAGACAACGCCGAACCGATTCTTGGTGAATTAGAATGCAATGGTGACACCGATCTCTCCCACGTAACCTGAAAATGTGACAAGTCCCGTTGTTGCAATGATTGAGCAATCCTGGAAAAAAAATCCAAATTTTTTATTTTGCTCATTTCTTGAGTTTCTCCTTGCTTTTTCAGAACATTCTTGGTTCTACTGAGAACCGCTATTTACGATTTGGACGGAATTCCTGCGAATTTCACATGGATATCGCTGTAACAGTGACATGGAAAGAATGTTAAATCTTGTTGATAACAACAGTGGTGATACGTAGCGCCACATTTATCAGCAAAAGAATCCAACTCGCTAAAAAATGGGATGGTGAGAGAAATGGTAACATAGCAATTCTTACCCATTTTTTGAAACTCTAGAC
>MQTX01000364.1:67581-134142 GCA_009735665.1 Angiostrongylus cantonensis
TGGAAGACGTTCACGAAAGTTGTATTAACGAAGTACTTTTGTGTTAATTTCTCAGCCTGCGAATTGTGAAATAAATATAACTTTGAGGAGTTGAGGTTCTCAAGATTCTCCTGTTCTAGTATATTTCAGCTGTTTCTATCAAAATTCCTAAAAGAAAGTTTATCCCACTTTAAAGGCTTCTTTCTAGCGTGAGTTTTTCCTGTAATAACTGTTTTTTAAGTTCTTTTTTTTAAACAGCATTTAAACCTAAAGTGGTTTTTCGGGATGTCCATGAATGGAATTCGATATCGACAAAAAGTTTATGGTACCATGGACTATTTTAAATCACCCCTATGCTATGGCTTTTTAATGATAGGTAGAGAACATCAGCGAGCGATATCACACCATTCCTAAATCTGCTCTCTTATGCTTAAACTCGCGAACGTATTCGTTCTGAGCATTAAACTTAGAGCAATTAAAAAAAACTTTTCAGCGATAGTTTTCAAAAGTTATGGTCAACCTTACAGACCTTCGCTTACGGTAAAGAAATCAGTACTCAGTAGAGATACAAAATCATTGACGGCGACACACGAGCAAAATTTGTCACTATATCACTATTCGATCGGATACTACCCGACTGGGGTGGAAAACAGGAATCATGAAGGTAAACAAAGAGATCAAAGACCCTTTATATAAAGACCTGTTGTTGTTTTACTCTTTGGTTCGTTTACTAAGTGGGAAATAATTACGCATAAGATTTTAGTGGCTTCGTTTTACGTTCCTGATAGTGGGAGCTTCCAAGTGGTACGACGCAAAGCTGTTAAATTGACATTCAATGGTTGGAAGACTTCAGCTACATATGCCGTGTAAAAAGAAATGGCAGTAAATGAAAATTTATCACATTATGTTTTGACAGCCACGTATCTCCCGCATATGAGGGGGTTCGTGCCGGTTAGTCGCGATGCTACGTGGCGCGTCCCCAGGCGGTGGATAGGGGTTAATCGCAGACCGAAAAGCAACCTTTGCTTTTCTGAGACCCTGGTGGATGCAGGGAATGGACCCCTGTTTCTGCACCAATTTGGCACTCACTTTCTGTATTCGCTTACCCTGACCTCGAAAGAGCCACCAATGTCGCAGCGTTGGGTAGGACGAGTACGGAGAGGCTGCTAAAACAGTACTAAGCGCTTTGCACAAGGGCTGACGAAAATAGCAGTCATACTTAGGATTGAAACATATCACAAGTAATATATTACAACTTGGGATTTATTAGAACGATATTTCGTACATATAAAGTCGTTCTTTTTATTGGCAACAGATCAAAGGTCGACAAAATTACGAAATGCAGCCGTTATCACTCGTTCTACAACAGTAATCTGTAAAAGTTTCTGGAAAACCTGCTTTCTGGTGTCTCCAAGTCTGTATCACAAAGCACAAAATAATCGTACTAAACCTTTAAAATCTACTGTATGAATTTTATGACGAGATAAAAGAATGACTACGTCTAACTGAGCCATTTTTGTCGTTTCACTAGTAGCGAAGCCTGTAATAGCAACATGAGGAAAAATTTTAATTATTATCCCGGGCCAATCCCGTTGACAGGTGACTGCTGATGGCATTGATCGGTAGAACTACCTGAGAGACAGGCTAAACGAAGGACCCACATGGTGTGGTGGTGAGTCCGTTAGCCTCCGGAAAGGGTTAGCACGTTCGTTCCCCACCCCAGACACCTACGGTACAGAGTGTTGCAAATATCTCAACATTATTGTGGTTGTATTTCGCATGATACGCTGCCATAAAAAGTTGTAGTAGGCAGCAAATAAAAGAGTTAGTGATGTTAGTTACTATTTAAAAAACACGTTCACCCTCAGCCACGTATCTCCCGCATATGAGGGGGTTCGTGCCGGTTAGTCGCGAGGATACGTGGCGCGTCCCCAGGTGGTGGATAGGGGGGTTAAACGCGGACCAAAAGCAACCTTTGCTTTTCTGAGACAGTGGTGAATGCAGGGAATAGACCCCTGTTTCTGCACCAGTTTGGCACTCACTTTCTGTATTTGCTTACCCTGACCTCGAAAGAGCCACCAATGTCGCAGCGTTGGGTAGGACGAGTACAAAGAGGCTGCTAAAATCTCAGGACCAATGGAAGCTGCCTGGATCAAGAACTATGGTGACGATCTGTACCTTCAATGCACGTACACTTGCATACGAGTTCTCGATAGAAGACCTGCTCGTGCAAGCAAGAATGATAAGGTACGACGTCATCGGCCTGGCCGAGACGAGACGACGTCACCCATTCAACGCCGTCTATGACACTGGAGAACTGCTCCTCGGAGCATGCGACAGTAGAGGCGTAGGGGGTGTCGGCGAGAACGAGAACCGTCAACACGAGTTTGTCCATGAACATCGATTCATTCGAACAGCTTGCAACCCGAATCGGACGTTTACGATTAAAAAGATGTGGTTCAACACCGGGCTTTGACAGTCTTCGTCCTTTACTCGCCAACATCAAGCTATGACGAAGAAGAAGTAGAAGCGTTCTACATGGACTTGGAGAGGTTCTACAGAGAAGACCATACATTCTTCAAGGTCATCATTGGAGATTTCAATGCCAAGATTGGACCAAGAAGATCGTTTGAGTAACATCACATTGGGACCCACGGATTAGAATGGAACGAACAGGGCGAGCGGCTCTCTGAGTTTATCATGGCGACCAAAACCATCCATGGTAACTCGCAATTCCAGAAGCCTTGCCGTCAACGATGGGAGTGGGAATCTTCCAATGGAGGGTACAATAACGAAATAGACCACTTCGTAGTAAATAGAAAGTTTTGCCTAACCGACGTCGGTGTTGTCCCAAAATTTTACACGGGATCAGACCACCTTCTCATTCGTGCAAGATTTTATTTCTCGCAGAAAGGAGAAAAAGCCGCTAAATTCAAAAACCGAAGTCCCAAAACCACCACAAACTGGAACTTATTCAACTTATTAGTCGGCTGTTGGGAAGATGGAGTTGTCGACAATATCGACGAGGAAAACGATAGGCTCATTCAACATCTTTACGCGAGCGCTATGAAAGCTGAGCGCTCGAAAGGCACCCAGAGACGTCTATCTCCAGAAACTCTCGACGAACTAACACGCCAGCGTGGAATCGCACGAGCTGCAGGCAACCGCGAACTAACATCCGAACTAGCGAAACAATGCATACAGGCGATAAAAGAAGATCTTAACGAGAAAAGAGCAGCAGTAATGGTCGAAGCTGCAGAGGCTGGGAAAAGCATTCACAAAGCCCGCCGAAGCTTCGCCAATTGCAAGACCAAGATGATTGCACTCCGACGCCCAGACGGAACAATAACAGCGTTCAGAAATGCAATGGAGAAAATAATCCACGAATGCTACTCAGATCTCTTCGATAGCTACGTCCCACCTTCCGTTATATAAGATAAAGCAGGATGGAATGTTAGAATTGTTAGACTGTTAGAATTGCGTCCATGGTTTTCGAATAGTAAATGCCGCAATGCAAGCTAATCTCGATCTGTGCATAGAATAAAAATATGTATTTTTGTTAGCATAACAACTACAGACGCTCGTGAAACTGTGCCTAGCTGGTTCAGATTTAAGGTGCTTGGGGAAATATTTCCACAAATCAGGGAAATGACCATAGGACAGCATTCATACAAAAAGGACATTGGCATCAAACATTGTCATTGCCTTCATTTATGACTCAGGTGGAAGTTTTCTCAGCCACTTCCAGCTCTTTATCACCGACCCTGATTCCACTCTACATAGGCGACTGCTTCACCGTGTGTTCCACACAGAAACGGATGCATATGTGGCTTGAATTGTTAGATAGACATACAGAGAATGCTAAATCTGCACAAGAAAAACAAACTGACAACTGGCCTCCATTTTAAAGCATCCAAACAAAGCCTCAGGAAAGTTAATAGATCTTAAAATAGATTCCAAAACGCATTCCTGGAACTGTACTCACCCTTCAAACGGGGAAAAAGCGCTTGTGAAAAGCATGATGTGTGCACAGCAGAAAAGCAAAGGAAGGAACCGATAAATTCGGGAAGGAAAAACCTGTGACAGGCACTCGGTCTAACAAATAAGATCTCCGTCGGGCTAGTTTTCATAACAAACAAAGTATGTAACGCTATTAAGAGGCGCCTTAGAAAAACGATCTGGAAAAATCAGCAGCTGCTATCGGTTTCCCGCCGAATACCGTACGCCGGCATTTATTGGAAATCGCTTCTTTGACCATCTGTAGAGCGGAAACTTATATGATCTTCCTGACGGCAGTGTCGGTGATTGCATGAGTTCAAGTAAAATATAAGTATTGTCATGTAAGGCATGTGGTGAAGAGCACAATGCGGACACGAATAAAGGCTCGCATGGAAGAACATTTAGATGGGAGGGTAAAAATTCAACAAAGGATTCCATTAGGTGCAATTAAGGTGCAAACCATAATGACGGTGATTTCGCTGTGACTGTCCGGATCCTAGCGTTGGAATCAAAACCGTCAACGCTCGAAACTCTTGCAGGGTTGCCGATAAGTTGAGAAAACCCACAAATCAACCGAAAAGACTATTCGCCACTGTTACACGTGATCTGGCGCCCTTTTTCAGATTGATTGCATGATCTGCGCGGGTTCCGTTCGTCGTCCATCGCTAACAGCACACTGATCGTCTGACGCCTTACGGAACGGTGAGTGGTTTTTTTTTCAAGGCCATATCCACTGAGGGATTTTTCTTAAAAAGCACCTTTAACGACAACGTCTTCAGTTGGAATTCTCTTAATGGTGATAAGTCTAGGAAATATGACGAAGGTTTCAACAATTCTGCTGCTGCTTTCTCTTCTCGCCATCACTGCAGTGTTCGAATGTGGAGCGCCTTCAGTAGAACTAGGTATTTTCAGAACATTACTACTGTAGTTTATAAATTTGCCATTTGACGTATTATTACACCAACCTAAGCCGTTTCCATATCTCTCGCATTCCCTCACTATTCATGAACGGTCGTTGGACGAGGAATAACATTATCACTGAAACGGAGAGCTTTTACTTATCCCTTCAAAATGCGAGATTTGCTTGATTTTCAGTTCTTCGATAGGAATGTTGTTTAATTTAGTTACAGCGAGCACAAGGACCTTCAACATTACCGGCTTCAGCTTGCCCGTTCCTATGGCCTACTCTAAGGAAACAAATGTTCGCGCTCAAGTTGCTGGTATTTCGAGGAGTGCAGATGGAGTCAGCGCGTTTGTGTCGCGTGTTGTAATGCAAACAGTGAGCTATCAACTGTATGTGCTGAAACGGAGCTTCAATCTTCAAGGAACTCACCTGCGTTTTGATACTACCACCCTTCGAACGTCTTTGAATCGTTCAATGAAAACCTCCATTTAAGTTCTGCCAGTTAGCACAAGCCTATTCTTCAGGTGTTTGACGTTGTCGCACAGCAGAATCGTGCCGCCGGCCTCCCTGATCCCATAATCGGAATAATATTGAGTCAGCTCTCTGCCAACATCAGCTATCAACCGCTGGAATGCCAAGACGTGGCTGTCAATCCCGACCCTAGAGGGCTCATTGTTGGTAAGTTATCAACCTTAAACGCTTGTGTACTTTCGTTGGATCCAAAGTGTAAACTTTGTAAGTACTCACTCCACCGAGAATTCGAATCGTTAGTTTCTCGGAAATTTCCTCAGCGGCGGATTTAGTGTGAACGGTTTCTCCTTCTGCTTTTCAAAAAGATTTCTATGGAGAGGTTATACCTAGACCGAATCGTATACCCCTTTTGACGTTCAAATTACATTGCGAAGCTAATTTGAACATTTTCCAACTCATCCTCGCTGGGGGGATAACCCTGTGGGTTTTTGGTTAATTTTACCAGAACAAATTCCTTTGGAGCGACTCAAACTTGGTTGAGTGCAAACCATCAAAAAAAAGACACTCTGATTTTTGTCCTAGTGAAAACACGATTTTTAAAAGAAATTATGCAACCCTATCCGAGGGAAGCGGATAGAGCCAATTTCGGGCCAACTGGACTCAAATCGGATCCTCCTGCTGGGTGAAGTACTGTTTAAATAACGCACTTGTTTGTGATGATGCGTGACACTTTGCACACCATACCCACAAGCCGAAATTGACCGCACAGGCACTGCTTCCCACCCGCGGCAAGCGGATGCGGACGCACATCCCCGATCGATCAGAAGGAAGTAGGCAACCCAACAAGGGTTAGGATCGTAACACACAGCGCCTGCGTAAGCGACTATTTCCCAGAATGTTTTTAAGTAATGCATCGTACTGCGAACTATTATACATCGATTGTTTGTTGGACGAAACCAAAGATTTTCAAGTGGAAGGAAACGTTCAGCTAAAGAATTTGCTTGCAGTTGCTGACAATGTGACAACCAGTTGCATAATCTATGGCAGTACTGTGACCGCAGTATGTAGTGAGACCTGCAGGTTGATCTCTGGAGAGAATGTATCGGACATTTCTCCGACAACCTTGCTAATTTCAGGAATCCTCACGGTTTGCATTGCATTCTTCTTTACAATAGCAATCGAGAAGAAAATGATCTGTCTAGACCACCAACATCATCACGGCAAATTGGTCGATAGAGATGTGGCAAAACGTAGTGGACAGAGTGGTTCAAAACTTGGCACTGGGTCCGTTCGGATCGAACTTCTTCACAGCGTTTGCCACCGTCGCATGAAATGGAACCCCAGCCATAGACTGCTTGTAAAGAACAACCTATTCATGAGATTTTTATTTTAAATTAATAGAGAAAAAATAATCTAGTTAACAATAAAGGTGTTCAGTACTTGAGGAAAGGTAAGAAGCCGTAATAAAGTGAACTGCATGAAGAATATTTAATGCAGCAGTAGTAAGTCAACTGGGAAATCCGCATGTAGAGGACCAATGGAAAGTGATCTCGATGTGTGTTGTTGAAGGAAACGTCGTTTGCTTCTCGCAGAGGGTAAACGAGTATGGAGAGGTAGCCGTCGATTAAAAATAATAACGGATCTGAAAGAAACAATGAAATGAGATTCGCTGTGAAAATGCTTCTAGAATTCAAACGAAAAATGACCTCGTTAGCTCAGAGAGAACTTTTCACATCTGGTTGCAGAAAGCTAAGTGATAACGTGGCGAACGCCTCTCTTCCAAAACTTTTGTACACACTAATTGTCCTATTTACTCTTTTATGTTTTAGCACCATTTACTTCCTTTCTTGGGTTCTTGGACGGCACGTCTTCACTAGTTATTCGGACCCCAGCAGATTCGCAATTTCTTTCTTTCCCTAGCGATCGTCCATGGTGCTAATTTTATTCTACTGTACCGGCGCATGCGAGTCTTAAACCGTGATCTGTAAAACAAACGAGTTCTGTCATTACCGTTTTCTACATATATGCTGATAGTGTCACGTTGTGATTCGAGAAATGAGTTGGAAATGTTTGACGTCTGAATCTGGAAGCATTTTTAAGGGGTGGGTAAGGTTGCTTGAATGTCTGGTTTTTAAGAAAATATTATTTTTTTTCCACAAACATTGATTGCAGGAACCGAGCAAGTATAACTTCCAATAGCGTCTTTTCTAAGAAGTTCATTCCTTTTCCTTCCCAAACAGATTTCCTTGTAAGCAAGTGAAAAGGGGCGGATAGCACAGTGGTAGTTGCGCCCGCCATCACGAACATGGCTCTAGTTCGATTCTGCGCCCCGGCAGGCAAGCTTTGCACCCCTCCGGGGTCGCAAATTGGTACCGGACTTGTTTGAAAAAAATCACTCTTTGCAAACCAAATGGGAACGTTCCAGCTCAGCTATCTCAGGACTCCATGGACAATTGTTCGATTACCGTTTTACGACATTGAAGATTAAGTGAAAATCCTCAAAGCAGCAGCCAAAGCCACACGTAAAAATGGAAGATCATCGTGGTCAATTGATTGGAGGAAACGAAGTGAATGTGAGAAGTGCTGGGATCCACAGAGTAGATGTGAAGACAGGTCAAATAAAATAAAATTAAAATAAAAAAAAATGGCATCCTTCCCGTGACCCTCAGCCGTCAAGTTCAGAAATATCAAACCCTCACTATCGATTGCTTGACAGGAGATACTGTTGCATCACAGTCTCGGTAGTGCTCCTGATAACGCTGCAAGATCTAGCATGTTTTTTTGCGTGACGTCTAGCGTAGGAGGCAAAACCAATACTAGGGTACAAAATTTGTGTGGGCAAGAATGCTGCTGTTTTTTGCACCCTCTACTGAATTTTCGACACTATTGTAATCTCAGTAATATCTGTATTCGTCCTACCTTGTCCTTTGTCTGGGCTGAGATCTTCTCGATGTTGACTTCCGAACTCAAACACACAAGAACCGCATACACAAAGCTCCAGCAATTCCTCATTCCTCTTGCCTATTCGTTTCATTGAATGTAGCATCAGAAACAAGTCCGTTTTTTTATAGCATTACATTCATCAGATTTAGGCGAAACCAATCTTTTCACAGCCGTCATCGGTGTGTGCTAACATCAGTTCCATTCTGCTAAATCTTAATATCTTAAGAAATTATCATCAAAGTGGAGATGGTATAGCCGCGAATCATCGGCTTTCACATTCACTATGCCAATCCAATTTTCGCACCAAATTCCCTACAGTAGTCGCAAAAAAATGTTTGCGAGGTTGATCACATTCCTTTTACTGACGGCGGTGTCGTGATAGGATGTGAAATCCTGCTTGAATTAACTCTCGCTCTACAAGACAGTTGGATACTATAGATATCGCCTATCCTGAAATGAAACTGAATACCACTGCGGCATATCATGATAAACTGATTTTAAATTAGCCTTGATATAAACAGTCAATGAATCTTATTTCATTAATTAATTAGCACGAGGTTGTCACCACACATTTCTTCGGCAGCGTCTCGACGTTGGCGCACTCCTCAGAGAGCCATCGCTCCGAGTCTCCAAAGACTTCGAAACGTTAGACGAATAGATATTTGGTAGCAAACTCATATTAGGTTGGCAAAGAAATAAAGTACACTGCAGTATGTATTATCCGCGTTTGAGTTGTATTTGTTGTCTGGCTTTCACAGTTACTCTTTGTCCCCATTTTATTACACATTTGCCTAAACTGACACACTGCGATAAAAATGAGTTGAGAAGTTTTCACATTTGAACCTGCAGGCGTATTTGAGTCAAGGACAAATCAATGCAAGGAATCGCCTTGTCATGGAGAAAAAACTAGGGACTAGGCGCTGAGCTTGTCGTCGATCTGGCATGGCGAACTATGTGGGGACAATTGATAACGCGTAGAATAGCAGCCAAATAGAAATTGTGCTGAAGCACGCACTATTTGTTAAGGTGAACCATGCGTACGCGCCAAAAGAAAGACAGAAAACGTTGCTGCTCATTATTCACTGCCAATACATCCAGACATAAACACCCATCCTGTTTGTATAAACGATAATCGAATCACTCGCACTGCCTTTCAGCGACATGAATGAGCCTTGTCTACCTACCACAAGAATGAAGGCTTATGAATTCCCTGGCGAGAACGTCGTAAACGTTACTCGTCCAACATTCCAACGATAACACAGCTTCCGGTGTGAACTAAATAAAAGTCACCCACCATCCCGCCTCATGCATCCATCTCCATTCCTTCTCATAATTCCCTTTCGTCTTCTAACACTTGATAACAATAACGGCAACGATCTCTATAATCGATGCCGACACCAAATCTTTCTGACTGAGATAAATTCCGTTTTATCAAGCGATATCATGACATTGAAGATAAAATTTCCGGTTAACATTATGAATGACCGATGGGTGAATTTACATCAAGTGAGATCCACTATAAGGAAATCTAGTAGGAAAATTTAAGTGAAATGTGGCATAGAAAATTGTTTGCTTTCAAAGGCTTCAAAATTGTTTCAAAAAGGCTGACTTGAAATCAAATCTTGACGCTGCATGGATTAAGATAGAAACTTAAAGGCCAACGGATATTAGGAAGCGTGGAGTTTGTATAGACAGAAAACGACGACCTATCTCTTAATAACGGCCATTAATTTCCAATATTGAGCTAAAAACGTTTGAAAAACAAAGAACATTAGAATCTGACTACCACATCTTTCATCGCCTCTTCAGTTTCAATATACGTGAAACGACTGTGGTCATTCTTTTCAGAAATGAAGACCACTCTCGTACTGGTCACGCTCGTAGCCGTTTTGTCCGCAAAAACGTTCAGGATGGATGGAAACTCGTTCGTCAGGATCACTCAGATCCCTCCTCATGAAGTAATGTCTTTGTACAAATTTACCCTGTGCTTCTTAAAAACGAAATCGGGATGAGCCTGTTTATTTTCATTGGTCAAACTATTCACTAGGTCGTAGGATGGAGCATTTTCAGCTATGAGGTGAAATAGAACACGCACCACTATAGTTCGTCGATATGATGCTGCAATAGTCGAGTGCACTCTGCGTAATTGGAAATCGAGCGTCTTCGGTAGCACAGTGTTGTGTTGAGTAGGTATTTTGACTTATTACGGATGCTATGGAAGAAGAATGTTTTCGGTCAACGAAAACCTCACTTGTCAACGAGTAGCTCATGCGAGAATCAGTAAGTAGCCTTTGTTCACTCCCGCCGTGCAGTAATGCTGCTCGATGGATTCATTTGCTGAATTTGGAGGCCGTAGGTGTGTCACAAAAAACGAATGAATACTTAGGAAATAAAAATTCACATCTCTTACACCTTGCATGACTCCAATAATGTTTTCTTAAAGCTTGATGGGGATGAAGCGTGGAAGTACATCGCTATTCGACAGGCAGCTACAAGGCAGCTTCGACAGGCTAAACCATTCTTAGTACATAAATGTGAAGTGTAAAACTTATAAAATCTGATATGAATAAAATTTAACGTAATATAATATATGGTATATAGTATTATATATTAAATATTATGATATATTATATGGCACACATAATTTAATATATTAGTGTTTTATTATTTTTATTTATTGATTACAAGCCCTTGCAACAGCTTACCACCTGGGAGGTGTTCCTGGGTGTCAGACTGCGATGTAAAGCGGAGGGATTCGTTCCCCCGGCAGGGTCTCCCAAGCTGAGGAGTCCGGCGCTTCCATCAGGAAGCCCAGCTAAGAGTAAACCAATACCAGGATCCACTACCGTCCTGGTATCAAAGTCGCATGGTGGCAAATCTCTTTCTGATCCACAAGGGCTGTGACTGCTTGTGGTGGTGAAGACCTGGAGCAGAGTTTGGCCAAGCTGACTTCGGGATTCCAGAAAACCACAATGGCTTAACCAGCAAATTTCCGGAAAAATGGTGATTATGCTGGGGCCCGCACAAGTAGTGAGGAAGGGCCGTTAAAGTATTTAAGTATGTATTATAATCATACGTAATGTTTTATTGTCTCGGAACAAAAAATAGAGTAATTGCTATCTTTAAGGGCCAATCTGTACCACAAATACCTGGACGATCAGCAGATTCGTCGTGGTCAGGTACTTAAAAAGGGCTCACAGCCACTCATGGACTACTATGACAACTTCTATATTGGAAACGTTACTATTGGAACACCAGGTGACTTACTGATGACGAATGTCATCTCGAGAAAGGGAGCGCTTGGAAATCGTTTTTACGGTGTAAATTCAAAAGAGCTTTCTAGGTGTGATTGAAATCTTGGTTCAGTATCTTCTCTGTCTTGGTTATAGAGCTATTGGGCTGGTAGATTGCGGTAGACTTCTATAATAAAAACCGCGTGTGTGCTAGTCAAGAAACAGCGGGTTAAAGGAACCTTAAAGTTCTTAGGCTGTAACTTCACAAATTTAAATTCTGCCAAAAGTGTAATCTCTTATTATAGCGTAATTATCTAGTGTAGTTCAATGAAGGATATCTCAAGTCAACATAGAGTTCTTCAGCACTCACTTTTTTGTAAAGAGTAATATTATTAGGTTTCGTGAACTATCCAATTTCAGATCAAACCTTGTCTCTGTTGCTGGACACCGGCTCATCGAACTTGTGGGTGATCGACGCCGACTGCGACTCTAATGCCTGCGGTGGTTATCTCACGGGACTCTTCACAAAGTATGGATTCAACAGCACGAAATCGTCATCGCTATCGACTCAGAACACCACTCTTTTCATTTTATACGAATCTGGAGAGTGGTGCGGAGGGCCACTTGTAAACGACGTCGTCTCCTTTGCAGGTAATCATTTGCTTTATGAGATTTTCTTATAAAAATACAGACAGCAAACGTGGTCAAAATCTCTCAACAGTAGCCACTCCACAAATGATGATTTTCCATGCAGCGAGATGGCAGACTAGTTACTACTAGTAACCATAAAAAAAGGAAGTAACAAACGGATTTCGGTTTCCATCCATGCTACTAGACTTGTCTGCGAGGATAGCAGCACTGGCTCGATACATCAGTAGGCCACCGCGAGTCATTATAAAGGCCAGATATGCACTCAGTCACTTCCAAAGATACCTAATGAAGTCGAATACATGGCGCATCCCTCAGGGACTGATCAACGCCGAGAGCTTTATCCTATATTTATCCTTTTATACCAGCAGTGCTACCGGCACAATTACCCACTAGACTACAGGCAGATGGTGGCAAACATTTCACTCTAGTCCTGCACCACAGCTTCAAAGTGCAGCTAAGATCAGATAACATTCTTATAATTAATCGATAGCTTATCCAACGTAGTTGTTGCGATAAGCGACGCCATAGGAAAAATCTACTCTGCACTTAGGATTATGCAAAAATCCGCGTTTCGAAAGAATTCGGTGACCGGTAATTGATTGTTGTTTTATTTCTAGTCACGAACTTGCACCACACTATCACATAGAATGGAACGGTACAAAAGATGCAAAAGTGTACTCGGCATGTGCTGCATAGTGTCTCCAAGTACTGGCACATATGTGTTGTCGTAATGGATTATAGAAGCCCCTGGCAAATAGTAACATACATCGCACTTGAGGAATAGACTCTTTTGCATAATTCCATCATGTTCTCAACTCCTCAACTCCTCTAGTTATCGAAACATTGCCACCAAATGTCGTAAAGGCGGCATGCCTGTGCCGGAGAAAAATTAGGGTTTGGCTCGACTGTGGGAAGGAATGCCGCAATAATGCAATGAAAACTGCACAGTTCTGACATCAATGAATTGTGCTTTTTTTGAAGACAGGTGTAGATAATCGAAACAGAAATTTCGTTCATTTAAAGCAGTGAGGTTGGCTGAGCAGGTGGGGTTGTATTCTAAAAAAGATCGCAAATATGAAGTGCAATGTCAGCATAAATTTAGCGCTTTTTACACATTTTCGTCACTGACTAGTACCAGTAGTATATAAATTGCAATCTAAATCACACGACATAATCGATTCGGACAATCTTACAGGTATGAGGATAGAAAGACAAGGATTCGTTACAGCCATAGACATTGCCGATATTTATGGTTACATGCCTCTTGACGGCATCCTTGGGATGGGCTGGCCAGCACTGTCTGTGGGCCAGGTGAATCCAGATTTACCGTGAATAGTGTTGATCCAGTCAACTAAGCTATTTTTTGAAATGCTTATGATTTTTAGGACACGACACCAATGCAGAATATTCTTCCAAGCCTTGACGCTCCTCTTTTCACTATCTGGATGGACAGAAAGGTGGATAGGCTTCGAGAATAATGCTTTACCTGATCTTTTTGTCTCTCTTCAACATCTTTGTGCTTTGTGCTCACGTGTATTTTATCTATATCGCCGAAATCATAGTATCTAGTTTCCAGCAATTCTTCCACTAGATTTGTTTTCTCACTTCCATCACCCACGAAGGCCCTCGTATTTCCGCACAGGTTTGGCCAAAACCTGAGGACTTCGTCTTCTTCATAAATACAGTTGAATGCCTGCCTGCCGACTCTTACCCTAGAATCTCAAGATAACCACGTTATGCCGTTTTCAGGTGTTCAACACACTTAGAAAAATCATGAAAGTACCAGAGAAACTTCTTAACAGTTAAGTCTGCTACCGAGTTTTCAACTATGGAGGGCACATGTTTGGCCTAAAGCGGATCGACGACCCACAGCCATTATATTGATATTGAACGGATTCTTTTTCTTTGTTTCTTTACTTATTTTTCACAAGGAGCGGTGGTGATGACTCGCTTGAGGACTGTGCATAAAATCACAGATATAGGCATAGGACATATATGAACTATTCGAAGCTTCATTTAGCTCAGTCCCAGTATGGGAGGCAATGACGGTCTGATAACCTACGGAGCCATCGACACTGCAAACTGCCATTCTGAAATCAACTACGTGCCGTTGACATCAGAATCGTATTGGCAGTTCCCAGTCGACGGCTTTTCTATTGGGATTTTTTCAGATGCACGGAGAGGACAGGTGGGTGCATTCACTTGGAACCTACATTATTACACGTGAGGTGGGATTGTAGTTAATAGATTATGCATGGTGGTGAGTTTTTTTTAGCGTATTTATGCAATAATGAAATTCGCATCTTTTCTTAACCTCTCATGTGCAGGCAATCTCCGATAGCGGCAGTTCGTGGATCTGGGTACCGACCCCTGTCATGGACGGAATAGTAAACCAAACAGGTGCCTTCTATGATCAAACAAACCAAGTCTATGCTGTTCCTTGCTCGACAATGATGGTACAACCCGATCTGGAGTTCACTATCAACGGCATTAAATATACTGTGCCTTCTGTAGAGTACGTGCTCGACTTTGGTCTTGGACCCGAGGAGGTAAAAGCATCAGTTCTAGTACAGTAATCTGATGCACGCTAAAAAATTGATTTCGTGATGACCACAAAGTCATGGTTCAGCAGAAAAAAATTTTTGTGTAACTAGAGTTTAAGTAGCTGTAATGGTACATAGTAAAAACAAATGTCGCCAACAACCAAAATGTAAAAGTTTTGCTGCGTTGTTTCGTCTCGTCGCTTCCCAGTTATCTGAATACAAATGCAATGGGTTTGCCTTCAGCAAAAAATCTTCCGTTTGCAGTGTATTTTGGCGATTTTCGAAATTAAAGCCGGTGGTTTTGGACCAGACTGGATTTTCGGCGACACCTGGATCCGTACCTTCTGCAACATCTACGACTTCGGACAGAAGCGAATCGGTTTCGCTACGGCCATTCATTCGAGGATCTAAGAACAACTTTTCTTTCCTATATACAAGCATTTCAGCAAACATACCGTGATTTCTGATAAATACCTCCGGCTTGCAGTTACGTCTATTTCGCACTTGTGTTGCTTAAACAACTTAATATTTACAGAATGATAAAAACTGAAGAACCTAAAGTTTTAGTGGTTTTGTTAGCAGGCTGCTTGCGAATCATTGCTGTTGTCTTTTATTCACAAAGAAATCAGGCGTAATAAAAAAAATCTAATACTGTGGTGCTAACTGTTCACGCACCGAAATGAACGAGGAATTTTTGCTTTGCCATTACCACGAAATCTTGTGATTCCACTATTCTTAATGCCCATCATATATCCAAACTAATTCTAAATACAACCACGCATTTGCTATTACTTTACAAAGCAATGAAAATTAAAGGATGCGGTGTCTATCGTCGACAGAAGTTTTGCCATCATAAAGTAGCCTCAAGGCTTTTTTTCAAAGCTCTCGGCGTTGATTAATCTCAGACTGATGTGCCATGTATTTTGCTATCATATGGCAACTAAATGATAACAAAATGAAACAGATAAAATATAACCACAGTGATGCTGAGATATTTGCAGAAGTTGAATCCCATACCAGATGTCACCGTTAGGGTAGCAACAGGCAGAGGGAAGGATATAACGATTTCATGAGTGGTGCAGTGAGTTAGTTACACGCGAGTTCCCGGAAAGGATTATCGCGGACGCAAATCTGGCGTGGGGTCCAAGTTTTGTAAATATCTCAGCATTTTTGTGTTTGTATCTTAAAATAATACCTTATTGTGGAAGAAAAATAGGCGGTAACTAAAAAGTTAAACAATGACGTGGATGGATTCATACAAAAACTAACTGTATTGATAAAACGTAGCTCCAATAATCCATTTATTATTCTTGATCTTTATATTCTCAAAGGAATAAATTCCATAATTTCCCATGCAAATAATCCAGTTCTGGGGTAGACTTTGGGCAAGCTGTCCTCGGGATTCCAGGGGGCCACAATGGCTTAACCAGCAAATCGCCGAAAAATGGTGATCTGGGGTCGGCGCAACAAGTGAGGACTGTCCGTTCAAGTATCAAGTATCAATTAAATCATAATCAAGTTTATGTTCACACCTGTATCAATTTTCCACGTTAATTTCAACTGTATACGCTGTAATACTTCGAAACCGACTTTCCTTGAACCTCGGTGTGCTTAATCAATATGTATTCTTTCTTTGATGAGCTTACACGAGGTTTTATAAAAATATTTATTACCGGCTAACGTTTCGACGTCTTCGTCTTCATCAGAGCCGATGATCCGAGTCGATGATCATCATTATATCCACCATCAGCATCGTGTATAAAAGGGCATCACCGAATGAATGTGCTTCATTCGAGGAGATGGACCGCTGAGGAAGGCCAAACTCGACACGAAGGCGAAGCCGCCAGATCGAGACGAACAGCAAGCACGGATCATCGACTCGGATCATCGGCTCTGATGAAGACGAAGATTTCGAAACGTTAGCCGATAATAAATATTATTATCAACCTCGTGTAAGCTCATCAAAGAAAGAATACATATTGTATACGCTGTATTGCTAGATAATAGGCAAAGCACTTCACGGAATTGTTGATGATCCATAATAATTGCTAAGTAGTGGCTAGTGATAGTATCGGTGGAAACGCGTGCCTAGGCATTCAGAAGTACCACTGTATCCCAATCCCTTAAATGTCTGTTGAAGTGCTCAGGACATGCCACAGAATAGAATTGGCCGCTTTCGAATCACCAATTGCCATGATAAATCTCGAAGCTTTTGGTTTTTTCGATGGTTTTTCCACAAAACTTCTTTGCTGTCATAGTTTCACCGAAACTAAAATAGTTATAGTCAATGATTGCACCAACAAATCAGTTCAAAACCATCGATAATTCTGCTTATAGAGATTTTTTTGGCATGACTCGCGTCACATATTAAGCGATCTTTTACACCGATTCGTTTTTTTCAAAGTTCTAATCCATTAAAGTCTCCGGATTTGCGGTTCTACCTGCTCCATTTAGAAATTTCAATCCTCTTTATGGAAGTCGTTAGATGACGATGGACTCGATTCTTCGTCTAATCTTTCGATTTCTCTGCGAGCGCGTCCACATTTCTTGATCAGCAGTGGTCATCTTTTGTGGGTTCGAATTGGATGACCCATGATAGACGAGTCTGGAACCGATTCCCCAATCCCGAATGGACGGCAGGCCTAGAGGCACCTGCATGGGACCGAACCAGTGCCTTGCTACTACTGAGCGGAATCGCTAGTTCTGAGCTACACGTTCCCTTTTTCGAAAAGACTATTTTCACTTTTTCTGGTGCATTGTAGGCACAGATCATCTTAGTCCTTTGCGATTTAGGTAGCCCAGAATGGCCGAGAGATTTCAGCAGCCTCTCCATGTCCGTCGTATAGGGGCCCTTTTGAGGCCAGGAAAATGAGGCCTGTTTATTTTACCGTGTTTAACTTTTGATACCGGCTAATAGCTTGCTGAGCTCTGAACATAGGGACTGTGTATACTAATGGGTAGCTTGACAGCCTCTTCCAAAATATAGATGGCGGAGCATATTTGCTAGAGGTGGCCCCTAACGACCCTGCATTTACTTCACGTTTTCCGGATTACAGGCTTTTGGCAGAATTGACTCGTGGAATAGAATCTGCACAATCGAAAGCACATTCACGCACACATGTATGAATACGTCTTCGCAAATACTAAAGCTATATGGTAAATCGAGGAAGCAGAAATTGGGAGCTTATCCCTTGGATCCACATGCGTTGCAGGAAAGCATAAGCTCGCTTTTGTTTCGTGATGTGCGCCACCTGAGGAAGCGCCACGTCTGGCGATAAATTGACAGAAGATCCTTTTGTGAGGAAGATCCGTGGAGTTGGTTCTCATGAACCACAAATACGTCCACACTCAAGAAAACTTTCGTTGTGATGAAATCCATTGTACCTTTCTTCTTATCCATTTGTCCTCAATCTCAATTCATTCAATGGTTGGCCATATATTACTCTTTTATGTGTATTTTCTTCTATCGAGAAAGTGTGATAGCTCACAGTGGTCCGAATAGCGGAGTTTGATTAGATATTGCACGTGCTTGTTATGTATAAGATATGATTCAAACGCTTCGTGAATTACACCCAAAATTGTCGATCCGATTGAAGTCAACCTTTATCTGGTGCTGCATTTATCTGTTACAGAGCAAAGTTCTGGGAAGGCCGTTGAATGAAAAGATGAGCTCGGATTTTCGAGTCCTTTAGTTGTTCGATGGCTTCGTTTAGAGACTGGAATGTCTTCTATGAAGCTTTCCTTCTACTAATTAATTACTCCTTCACATTCTTTGTATATAAATGTGAAGTGTAAAACTTATAAAATCTGATATGAATAAAAATTAACGTAATATAGTATTTGTTATATAGTATTATATATTAAATATTATGATATATTATATATCACACATAATTTAATATGTTAGTGTTTTATTATTTTTATTTATTGATTATAAACCCTCCTAACAGCTCACCGCCCCATCGTGGCTGGGAGGTGTTCCTGAGTGTCGGACTGCGATGTAAAGCGGAGGGATTCGTCCCTAGCAGAGTCTCCCAAGCTGAGGAGGAGCCCGGCGTTTCCATTAGGAAGCCCATGTAAGAGTAAACCAATACCAAGATCCACAGCTGTCCTGGTATCAAAGTCGCATGGTGGCAAATCTCTTTCTGATCCGCAAGGGCTGTGACTGCTTGTGGTTGTGAAGACCTGGAGCAGAGTTTGGCCAAGCTGACTTCGGGATTCCAGAAAACCACAATGGCCTAAGCAGAAAATCTCCGGAAAATGGTGATTATGCTGGGGACTGCACAACCAGTGCTGGGACCGTTCAAGTACTAAGTATCAACTATTTGCTCTTTCTACAATTGCTTTCCTTGCGCACTTTTTTATAGGATAACATTTGTTATTACAACTCTTTACATGTAGTTCACAATTGCTTTAACACAAAATATTTATATATTGTCACGACGCGCGCTGTAAAAAGTGGGTTAAATTGTGATCCAGATTCATGCGAAATGTGATGAGCGTTATCGGTTTACAAAAACGTCGATGATCTAATGGAAGGAGCAGCAACTTCTGTAGGTATATTTTGGGCTTAACGACGCCTTGTGCCTTATTGCACGCCACCGGAATGTGTACACCAAGCAAAAGGGGCGAGAGATTCGATAGCGTTATCAAATCTGCTATCAGAGAGCTGGTGCAAGCAACATCGCCTATCAAGCAATTCATAGCTAGAATGTAATGTTTCCGATTTGCGGTAGCAATCAATTAGGCTTCTTCATTTGTTGACAAAGAGCACTACTGGGGAGTCAAAGAAATCCTTTCATCAAGATTTCATTTATGTGAGCTTGAATCGTGATCTAGGACTTTAGTGGTTATGAAACTTTTATGATCTCTTCTTACGGGTTCCTCTGAGAAATTTTACCAAACGTTGCGAGCTTCTAAGTAGGACTATGAGCAACGGACTACATTGACGTGTTCTTGTGCTCAATAATTGTGTAATAGAAACAGTTTGTTGTTTCCTACAAATCAGTGGAATGTATGAAGACGTAGACTAAGGTAAAATTTGCCAAGCATCGAATCAAATCAATGCTGACCTGGTTGGATATTTCATCACTCGTAGCCTTCCTTAACTGGTGTTTAGCACCAAAGGTGGCTCTACAGGTGCGATTCTATCGGGCTATCTGGAAAAAATACAGGCATTCCCGTTCGTAACACCTTGGCTCTTACGAAGGTCAGCATCGACCAATAGTAACAACAAAAACAACAGCGTCAACAACTACAACAACGACAGCAACAAAAAGAACGGCAACTTGTACCTAGCTCGCCTCAGCTCAGCAACGGCGGTTCGTGAAAACATAAATAAATGTATCGATTTTTTATGTCGAAGTGTACAGAAAGTTGGTCTTTTGAGTTACTAATCAAGGAATAATCGGTAAGTTATTAGGTTACAACATATGAAATGTTTGGTTTTAAGTGAAAACTTTAAACAACCACAATTTTTTCACACTAAATTTTGAATTCGTCGTTTTCTCTCTTAGCAATCGCGAGGTTGTTAAACAGCATACGTTTACTTCCATACAATAACACACATACAACACAATCGTGCCTAGTGTACATAGGATACAAAGACATAACGGAAATGATTTGAATATAAAAGTCGCTATCCTCGCACGGGATACTAAAACACCAACGCGCAAAGTCCTCGAGGCTTTTTGGATAAATGCCAAAAATCCTACAATATATAGTAGGGAGGAATGCCCCGAGATCACGCGTGATCTCGGCCCTTGCCTTCGCATCGATACGAAGGTGCTGCAGTCGTCAGCCATATACGATTCTGAGCGGCTGTTCTTTCTCGATGGAAGACAGATGAAAAAAGCGGTGGGTTTTTTCGAGAAGCCGTAGATGTTGTAATTATCGCTCAGATTTTCATCTTTCTGTTTGTGCTGTTAAAGTGTTTGACCTAGTGAGTTGTATACCAGTGTACCCTTCCAGGCTCTGAAGAAGGCGATTCTGCCGAAACGTCACCTACGATTGTGTTGTATGTGTGTTATTTTATGGAACTAAACGTATGCTGTTTAACAACCTCGCGATTGCTAAGAGAGAAAACGACGAATTCATAATTCAATGCCGAGGTTAATAGAAAGTCGATCCTGGGTACTAGTGCACTAAATTTTGTAAACTGAAATAAGCTCCTTAGAATCAGCACACTTTTTCCAGCAACAAACAAGTTGCATAAACACATATTCCAGTTGCATAAAATTTTGGAATCTTAGATCCGGATTCAAAAAGCTGTGATGATTTACCCCAGCTGCAGACTACCAAACAGTCACCATAACCTTTCTTTTAGCGCAGTTTCGGCTTTGGAGAGTGCTGTTGAGCCTGATCGCAATCCAACCATTGAGTCAGACGTCGCTTGTTGTCGTACAGAATCCACTTCTCGTCGCACTTCACGAGGCGACTTTTTTGATTATCGTTTAAATCGTGCGACACCCACTTGGCGAATTTTTGTCTTTTCTATGCGATTCAAGTGAACGGAAATTGTTCTTGTGTTTACGTCAAGCTGTTGTGCAAGCTCTCAAACAGTGGATAGCGTGTTTGCTTCCACAAGTGCATTCATTCGTCGTCAGGTTCACTCAGACGTAATCGGTCATCCTTAATTTCGAGGTCAAAATCACCATGTGGAAATTTCCGTAACCATGTTCTCACTAAAGTATTGCTGAGATGTTTGCAAAACCCCGGACGGCAGGTGTCTGCGGTGGGGAACGAACGTGCTGTTGTCCTTTCCAGGGAGTAACGCGTTCACCACCACACCATACTGGTCCTTCGTTTTCCCTGTCTCTCAGCAAGTTCTATGGATCTTTTGCCATCAGCAGTCACCCGTCAACGGGATTGATCTGGAGAGCCCACATCAACAATGAACCCAGTTAAGCTGAGGCTGTAGTTGAATTCAACGTTCTTTGCATTCGTTCCCTTTCATGTTCTGATTGGTACCAGAACTGTCTAAAAGGATAGGAGCACTGAATTTGTAGATTGGTAAGTTACTGCAAATCGTTGTTTAGACCAGATTTGCATTTAATTACCTCAAGCGATACTTGATGAAGTCGAATGCGCGGCATATCCCTCGGAGTTGATCAACGTCAACAGCGTTATCGTTTACCCATTTGTCTATTTAATCGATTTTCCCGTTGGAATAGCACAGGAAATTGGAGCAGTTATTAAAATGAGTCTACCAAGGTCGAATTCATTGGTTATGCACTGGAACAAGAGATTAATTGATGTTACTGTTGCTGGAGAAAGCTTGTTGAAGAATTGCATGGAAACCTACCGCTAAAATTGAAACATCTTTCCTATCTGGTCTGGAGTTTCTTCTCTTGGAAAATGTCGAAACATTTCTATTATATGGTCTTCATAACATAGGTTTCTATTGGCTTTTGTCGTAAATTTCTCACTCGTTAGAGTTTTCCCTGTTCTCTAATGTCATTGTCGTGCAGCATTTGACTGCGCATGACCACCTTAACGGAAAGCAGTACAAAAGTTATTTCGAGATGACCAGCTGAGGATCATCTCGTTCGATGCGAGATGAAGACGCCACATCGAAGAGAGCCCTGGGTACAATTGCATCTCTCACAAAAAGCTTTGTGATAGGAAAAATGCGAAGAGCATAGAATTGCGTACGATGTGTGCATTCCATGCATTTCTCACTGGTGCATTAAAAAATAGGAAAGCAATGGCTTTATGAAATTGTTCTCTGGTTCTGGTCTAACGTCCAAGACGTTCTACCGTGAAATTCATTGCGGAAATAATTTCTAAGCGTGTTTTTCTCTGCGAAGGAAGTCATTTTCAAGACCACACTGTCCAACAGCTACTCACCGGGTGTTCCAACTGTAACATTTCCAACGTACGTCTCACTGTAGTAATCGCACAACTTCTGCGAATTCTCCTTGAGTACCTGAGTGCGGCGATGGCGCAGCCCTTCCAGGTTTTTCTGATACATGTTGCCTCTACATTTTTCAAATTTTCTTTCATAAGCATTAAGATTGCGAAATTTCAAATATGTTCAAAATAGAAGATGAACAAATACCTTGAATTATTGAACGAGCAGTCCGCGTACATTATGTACACCCGGGAGAAACCGAATAAAAACTGACTTCTTCCGGTGCTAAACGTTCAAAAAAACCTATCAAGTAGCAGCTTCATGACAAAGTGGTACCGAAAACCAAGCAACAAGAACATTTTAGTTTATTTTCTTTCTTCCCACCCTTCACACACAAAGAGGGCGCTTGTGAGAAACATGCTTCGAACAGTTACCTCCGCGTGTACGAAGAAGGAATTAAAGGAGGAATCGCGCGACTTAGCTCGGCAAATAACAATCTCCAATGGCTACGAAATGGTAACCCGACGAGATAAGTTTCGAAACAGAGGTTCGCCAAAATGTTCGGTTCCAAAACGAACGGTTTGGCCGAAACCAAATCCCGTTTACCTTACCCTTCATTAGCGATGAATTTAGCGATAAAGCGATGCTTAAGAAGGACAGATCTAGATGAATCGGTGGCGATGATTGAAATGCCATCAAATACTCTTCGTCGTCAGTTATTTCGTAACCGCTTGTATGATCATCTGTGTGAAACACAGAATTGCGTAATCTGCCCCGATGAGAGGGACGGTGACTGCATGAGTTTAGGTAGGATATACCTGATCTCTTGTAATACTTGCGGAGACGAATATATTGGCGAAACGGGCAGACCTTTATGTATCCGCATAAAAGAACACCAAGATGGCAAACGAAAAGCAAGACAAGGCACGCCACTAGGCACGCATAGGATACAAAAGCATAGCGGAGACGATTTTGATATAAAAGTCGCTAACTAAAACACCAACGCGAAAACTTCTCGAGGCTTTCTGGACAAATGCCAAAAATCCTACAAAGAATAGTAGGGAGGAATGTCCCGAGATCACGCGTGATCTTGCCCCTTACCTTCGCATCGATAGTGACGAAGGTGCTGCAGTCGTCAGCCATATACGATTCTGAGCGGCTGTTCTTCCTCGGTGGAAGACAGGTGAAAAAAGCTTTAGGTTTTTCGAGAAGCCGTAGATCTTGTAATTATCGCTTAGATATTCATCTTTTTGTTTGTGCTGTTAAAGTGTTTGACCTAGTGAGTTGTATACCAGTGTACCCTTCCAGGCTCTGAAGAAGGCGATTCTGCCGAAACGTCAGCTATGATTGTGTTGTATGTGTATTATTGTATGGAAGCAAACGTATGCTGTTTAAAAACCTCGCGATTGCTAAGAAAGAAAACGACGAATCAGCAGCAATATTAACACGTGCAGCTACCAGCGATGGACTGTCTTCGGAAGTTTATTTCGTTCCAGCGCAGTGGTCGGAGGTGCCCTGCAGCACACACTTTTAAATAATCTCCGCGCCCATGCCTCACCAAGTCTTCCATCTCTCCGTGGTCGGAAGATTGGTACCAGACTTGTCTGGGAAGATAGCACCATTCGAACGCATAGTTATTTCAGCCGGGATTCATTATTTAACCTCTTTCTATGCTGTTAAAGAAGTGGGTGACATTTAGTATTAAAAATCTGCCTAATAGATCACACGTGAGCTCCAAGAAAGGGTATTTATGGGTTCGAAGCGCAAGTAAGACTAGGATTTTTCTTATATCTCCGTGTAAAAAGAAAGCTAAAGCTCTCGGCGTTGATCAATCCCTGAGGGATTCGCCATGCATTCGACTTCAGTAAGTATGGCTGGAGGTGATTGAATGCATATCTGGCCTTTACATTACAATGACTCGAGATGGCCTACCGATGTATCGAGCCAGTGCTGTTATCCTCCCAGACAAGTCTGGTACCAATTTGCCGACCCTGGATGGATGGAAGACTTGGTGGGCCATGGGCGCGGCGATCGATTCCACCTGTGTGTCTCAGTGGCGCCTCCAACCACTGCGCCACACGCACCCTATATCTCAGTATTATAGTAAGTCGCTAGTTTTATCTAGTCAATATTGCATTTGTCTCGAACGCGATTGTGTTATCGCCCAGTGTGGGAAGCCGTTTTCGCAGAAAAAAAGGAAAGCCACTAAATTCTACAAAAAAGAGCTTGTATTTTGAGTCGTTGCAAATTCCGATTGGTTAAGATTATTGTGCTTTCTTATTATCCTTAGAAAGATGTTCTTATAGACAAAATAGATGAGGAATACGAAAATCATGCGGAAAATCCTTCATCCAATACCTAGGAGACCAAGAATTTGAAAGTAACATCTATGTTTATAAGAAACACAAGCTAATCCGCCAAGGTGCAGCCGTACAAGCCGTAGGCAACCGATAACTCGTTTCCGAACTAGCAAAGTCCTGCTGAGAGGCGATAAAAGAACACACCTTAAGAAGAGAACAACCGCAGTGATGGTTGAGGCCGCGAAAATTGGAAGCAGGAATCCTAACGCCCACATGAATATTCCGATCTGAGATGCACTACGGCGCCCATTCGGGACACTTTAGGCTTTCAGAGAAGAAATGTAAGGAATCATCTCCGTTCTCAATACTGATGGCTTCAACAGTTAACACCTACAGCCTACATATATATAGATATATATATATATATATAATTAAGGAAAATTGGTAGGTTTAGCTAATGATTAAACTCACTATGCTTTCTTATCGATGAGGAACCATGCATTCAAAAGCGTTCAACCTAACTACCGGCGAAGTTTCCGTTTGTCCTCATCAACACAGTTTTTTGGCTCTTCACACTTTTACAGTGAAAATGCAAGGTATCTCATGAGTTGATGACCAGCGTAACCTTGCTATTGCGTTCCATGGGAGATCTACACGTCATCAGCAACTATTTTCCACTCAGCCTACAGCATGCTGTTAACTCATCACTCGAATCACCATCAAAAGGAACTGTCTTAACAATAGGTGAAACCAAAGAGAGGGCAAGCGGTTGTCTAAAAAAAACAGCTCATTGAACTATCTGTAAATATGTCCTTGCTCAGTATATGAAGACCCTTCAAAACCTACACAATAAATTTACAACCATAATTTAGTCATCGACAGCGACTTTAAAGTGACAAAATGAGAGGAGTTAACAAGACGATGTTATCATGTCAAAAATTGTTCAAATTCTTCCTCGATGACATCATGTGGTGACCGGAACGGAACCTCACAGGAGTGAATATCGATCGTTGGTGATTACACGTCCTCATTTTGGTGCTAATATCCTTTTATAACACCAAGCATTAGCCCAGCAAAACACACATTGCTCCACATCTACAATGCCACTGGAAATATTGCTCTTCGAACTAAATTTCAAGCGCGTAGTGTTGGACGAGTTTGTTCATGATTTTCACTTCACGCGTAATGAAATTATTGTATTCGAATGTTTCACACGTGTTTTGATCTGTCATTCAATATGATGGAGCTGCATGGGAGCCTTTAAAAGCACTGAGAATGCGGTTAAAAAGCTTTTTATCACCTTTACGATTCTTCCTCCTTAACGTACGTTTCCTAAACTGTAGCAACGGAGACTGGATAAGAGAGCACTGCATTGCATTGTACGTCATTGAACGGACAGTAGACAGGGCGATTCTTGATGCCTCCCTCATCACAGCTGAGATGAAAAAATCCGGTTTTCTGCCCCGTGCCTACGTTTAGTGATGGAAAATAGTGCGCGCTATTCAAACTGTCGAAATTAGGTGTGTAGTACACGTGATATCACTTAACACTCTCACGGTAGTGCACGATTTTCCTTTCGTTCCAGATTCCACGATGCCTAATTTATTTTCTGCGCTGTCTGTGAGACCAATCTTGTTTTAGCACCTACAACCATTTGCAGGTGAATAAAGGTCGTTACGAGCGGGACATTAAGCACGAAGAAAGAAGAACACCAAGTAGATGGTCGAGGATTCGAGGATTCGAGGATTCGAGGAGACGGACCGCTGAGGAAGACCTGACTCGACACGAAGGCGAAGCCGCCACATCGAGACGAATAACAAGCGTGGGCCATCGACTCGGATCATCGGCTCTGATGAAGACGAAGACGTCGAAACGTTAGCCGGTAATAAATATTTTTATCAACCTCGTGTAAGCTCATCAAAGAAAGAATACATAAAAAGTCAACATTGTGAATTTCAACTATAGCCACAGCTTAACTGGGTTCATTGCCGATTTAGGCTCCCCAGATCAATTCCGTTGACGGATGATCGCTGATGGAAGTGATCGATAGAACTAGCTGAGAGACAGATGAAACGAGGGACCCGCATAGTGTGGTGATGAGCGCGTTACTCCCCAGAAAGGACAACAGCGCGTTCGTTCTCCATCGCAGGCACCGGCGGTCCGGTCTGGAGTTTTGCAAATATCTCGACATTGTAGTTATGTTTATTATAGTCCGAAAGAAACTTCTTGTTTTCTGTTCTCTGAAATACTAGAATATATCTTCATGATGCCTATCAGAATATTTTTATTGCCAGAAATGCGCTTTTAAAGGGAATAATAAGCTGATACGACAGCGAATGAAAGCACAAATTTCTCTACACAGTTAACATTTATTCTACAACTTGAGATGCTTTTCTGTTCTACAATAAGTATTGTTCTAAAAGCTTATTGTAAAAGATTCTAGCATCCTTCGAGAAAACTATTTTCTTAGCTAAATAAGAACTAAAGGCGATGGATAGCGCAGTAATAGTGGTGTGCGTCATCACGAGCATGGTGCTAGTTTGATCGCGCTCTGGGCCAATCAAGCCTCTCATCCCTCAGGGGTCGGGAAATTGGTACCTGAGTTGTTTGCGAAATAATCACTATCTGCAATCCAACTGGGACGCTCCATCCCGGCTATCTCAGGACTCCAGAACAAATTCCTCGACCAGCATTCTACGACACTCAAGATGAAATGGAAATCCGCAAGCAGCAACCGAAGCCACACGTAAAACTTGAAATATCTACGTGGACGATGGATGCTAGGAAACGCATAAGATGTGAGAAGTGCTGGGATCCCCACAGTAGACGTGAAAGCGGGTCATATAAAATAAAATAAAAAAGCAAGAAACGCCGCACTTCGTAGAAATAAATAGGGGCATTCGGAAGGTAGATAGGTTTAGAATTTGAAATTTCTGACCCAGTTTCGGTAGAAACTCGTAACTACACAGTTGTGGATCCCATGATTCTTGACGTACTCAAGCAAATGATTTCTAAGTTAATTTCTTTTGTGGAAAATCAATTGTTGGCTGCTGAATTAATAGACTGCAAAATGTTTACCAATTTATTTAATAAAAACTTTTTTTCTAACCAAGCTTTCTTTGCCGAACAAAGAATTAGAGAGTATTCTTCAGGTGGAGTTCTGGTTTTCCTTTACATTTTGCCTCCTCATAATGGCCAAAAGGTGTCAAAAGGCTAGAAAGAAAGAAGCACACAGTTCATGAGCTGAGAAGGAATTCGATTTCTCCTATAATTATGTGAGAAAACTATGCAAGAAATTTCCAGTTTTCTGTAGCAAATTGATGGTAATCCTTCTTCCATCGGTAAGGGCCGAGAAAACCCTTTTGTTACCACTTTAAAGGGGGAATCATGGTGACTATGAACACATTGTCCACAACTCCTCTAAGCAATAAGACCTTTACGTGGTAATTCATTTCTTCGGGAGAAAAGGGCATCCACCAAATGTGGTTCTCTGAAGTTCTTATAGAGATCGACATCTTCTTAAATAATGAGTGATGCCTTTTTGTCATCTTCATAGTTCTATCTTTCCAAAATAGATCGATCAACGACGAGGATTTATTAAATGGAAAGGATCATTTCCACTCAAAAGTAATTTGTTATTCTGAAAGTAATTTCTTTTTCATGCAACAAACAGGATGTAAATGTGGGCATCCGTGAGATCCTTGTTAGATTTGTGGGAGTTGCTACAAAAGAACGATGCGCTCGGCGATGATCAATCACTGAGGGTTCGGCTTCAACAAGCACCACTTGAGGTGATTGAATGCACATCACGTCTATACAATGGCTTGTAGTGAGTACCGATGATTCAAATCAACATTTTTTGTGCTAGAAAACATGGTGGGCTTGAGAGCTTGGTGAGCCCGGTGTGCGACTTAGAACCATTGGTCACGTGTGTTTTGCAAGGCACATTTAACCAATGTGCTAAAACCACCATAGTCTTTGCTGTAGGATTCTATAATGCGTAGATTTCTGAAGCGAAAGCAGTGAAAGCTTTGGTCTCATTTATTCTTGCTAGCTTCTTCTGATAGCAGAATGTTACGGCAAGAATTTAGGAAAACTAATGAGAACTTATAGTGATGATTCTAATACGATCCAACAACAGAGGTTTTGGTTTTCGTAAAATATTTTTTTCGTACATTATTCGGAAAGCAATAAGTTGGATATAACTTCAATGATGCTGAGATATTTACAAAACACCGGATCGCAAGTGGATGCGGTGAGGAACGAACGCGCTATTGTCCTTTCCGGGGAGTAACGCGCTCATCACCACACTATGCGGGTCCCTCGTTTCATCTGTCTCTCAGCTAGTTCTATCGATCTTGACCACGGCAATCATCTGTCAAGCAATGAACAAGTTGTTTATCTTTCTACCAACAATAAAGTGGCTGAGCATCGACTTCGCTCCAGGCTCGGTAAGCTTCTCATCCTTGAGGTTGGGAAACTAGCACCAGACTTCACTGGGCTAAATTCACTCTTTCAATTTCAAGGAAGCGCTCTAACATAGCTATCCCGGAACTCGAGGGATAACCAACTCAGCCAACATTCAGCGACATTGAGAAATAAGACGACAGTTCTAAAGCAGCAATTGGGCACACATGTGAAGATTCGGAAAACCTTTATAGATGTTGTATGCGAGAAAATGAATCAAATGCAAGAAGTCTGGTATCCGCACTGTATGTTATGTCGCGTCATGTTGAAAAAATCCAAACAGTGGTTTACTCGTCTCTGATTTCAGCGAAGTCTCCATGAATTCCTGTCGATTACAACAGAATTTTGCTCTCTTTGATTAGAGGAAGTGCATCACGTTTCTCGGCCAAGGCCACCATGAGGAACTTGGACCTCTACATCTACTACTTTGCAATCGTCGTGTAACCAGGCGTCACGTGACTACGACGAAATGATTGAAAGCATGCATGCAAGCACACTACACATAACTGCTTCACATTGGTTTTTGATTAATCTTTCGTCTTCCAGAACGCTTCTTTAAATGGTGAAGAATAAAATTTGGCCCTAAAAACTGTGACGTCTGTGGTATAATCTTTTCTCAGAAGCTAATAATCTGAACAAATAATTATCGATTAATTAGCAACTAAACAACTAATAAACAAAGAATTGTGATCTACTGTAATTCCAAATGACCACATACTGGAACTGAATTAAGCGCAATGGTTTATTCAGCGATAACCTTATTTAAATTGTTCCATGCGTTCACCGAAGTTACCACGCTGTCTGAAAAATCTATCATCTTTTATCCTGCAGTCTCAAACCTGTAATACATTATGATGGCAAATCCTTCCAAATTTTATTAAAAGATAAGAACGCTTTTTAAAAATCATGGAGTAGATTAGATTAAAAGGCGCGTGTGGCACAATGCTTGGGGGCGCCACTGCGACGTACACGTGGAATCCCCGTGCCCATGGCCCACCAAGGATCACATCCCTCCGGGGTTGGAAAATTGTTACCAGACTTGTCTGGGATGATAGCAGCACTGTCTTGATATATAGCTGAGCCACAGCGAGTCATTCTTAAGGCTAGATATGCATTCAATCACCTCCAAACGATACTCAATGAAGTCGAATGCATGGCGGATCCCCCAAAGATTGATCGACGCCGAGAGCGCTATCCTTTTTTCACAGACTAGATTCATTCATAGCTTCTGGTTGGTACAGTTTCGGATTGGAATTTGAACAATGTCAACGGAAGCTCCAGCGAATATTTACAGTTGTCGCAGCTTTTACTGATTTTCGATGACTTTGCGACAACATCTTTGTTATAATGATCCTGTCGTTCAGATGCAAAATGTGACCTGGATAATTCCATCTGCTGTTATCTTGGACGAGAAACATCGTCAGAGCTATCTATGGTTGTAAGTCTGACCTCAGAATGAGTTTGTTGGTTTCTTCTTTCGTCAATTATCTTTCGTGAGTGCATGTGAGCTATTTTATGAGATTTTCGACTTTCCAATTCGAGTTTGGTGTTTCGATTGTGTTGCCTTATGTGAGCTTAATTCTTGGTTTCTTCCATGTTGTGTATCCTCCAATGGGATATAAGATACAACCGCGAGAAAAAAATGAGCGGCTGTTGTAAATTTAGTGACCTAGTTGTCATAGATGTAGCTGTAATTCTTTCTATTTCATACCCTGTTTGGTTTTTAAGTTTTTCTGTAGCAATTCACATTTTGGATTCCCTTTCTACTTTTCGCTCTTAGCAGCCTTCCAACACATCCGTGGAGTTTAGCTTGCTCTCGTTGCCTCATATTCTATCATTGCGTCTTTTACTGCAAGAGAGCTTAAACTTGCAACGAGCAGATGAGGAACTGCTCAAGTTGCCCTATTCGTTCTTGATGTACTTTTTTACTTGAACTCTTTTTGCCCAGTAGAGCTATTCATCTTTCGAAACCCAACCCTTTGCAAATTTGATGAAGCATTTCCTATTTTTCGATTGTTCAAGGTGAAGATCATTGTCGTGGAGTCATCTTTGCATAGAAAGGATTCTAATTTATAGGAAAAAGAAGCCCGGCTAGAAATTCACCACCATTTTTAGAATTTTCAATAACCTACCCAGTGGAAGACAAATATCATCTGGTCGAATTCCTTAGATGTGATGAAGTGATTGAAGCTAGCAACGCAGTTTCACGTCGGCATTCTTAACCAAGAGCGTCTATGAGCATAGATTCCAGGCATCAAGTAAATTATTACTTGGCAACAGAATTCCCACAAAGTTGTCTTGGTAAAATTGAGTAACAATTGAACAATACTCACACTGGGAATTGTCGAGTTCCTCTAGCAGTTTAGCTGCTCATGACTTCTTGAGTAGCTACTAGTTGGTAGCACTAACCCAAGGGGTCACATAGAATCGTGAGATTGCGACGACGACGAGAAGCAAAGAAGAAATCCACTGGTTTTTAAAAAATTGATTAAAGGACAAACACAAAAGGAGGCTAGACAACCGGAAAGCAAACCCTGTTTTCCGGAAACACCAGCTCCTTCTGTGTGATGATGGCGTTATGTGATTTTTTTTGATTGGTCAATTCAAAAGAACAAACGAAATTCTTCGTTGCAAATAGACGTAATGACCTTCCACAAAATGTGTGTGAACAAAAGGAAAAGTTACTTTTTCTTTAAACTGACAGTGATGATCCTGACCCGTTTGTAGTTTCGTAATGCTATGGTGGCGCTTACAATGAGTAGTAGTTCACAATCAAAACATTGCTGAGACAACTAGACGAGAGAAAGGCGTAAAAAGGTGGAACAAAGGATCTACATGGTATGATGGTGAACGCGTTAGCCCGCGGAAAGGGTAAGCGCGCGTTCCTTCACCATTGCAGATACCTGCGGTCCGGAGTTTTGTAAATATCTCATTTTGGTTGTATCACACATATCACCCTGCTATGAAAAAAAAATTGTAATAGGCATTAAATAAAAAAGTTAACAACGTTATCAAGATATTGTTGAAATTATCTCTAAAACAGGTAAGAATGAAACGGTCATACATCAGAAAAACAAAAAGACAGAAAACCTGCTTGACAGAGGGTTACCAAAGAAACATTATTTACAAAGGAACTTTGCCACATAAAACCGAAAACGCTTGGGTGATTATCAATATTACATGGAAAAAGAAAATGTGCAAAATTTACAAGGATTTGTACTATAGACGAGCAGAACTTATTCACTTAGCTTTTATTAACTGCCTATTCTTTTTTCACAGCAGAGTACGATGTGAAGTAAAACCATAAAGATACAAGCAAGACTGGAAGCCTTAGTTGGGCAACGAACCTGCAATTGCGCTTACCGGAGTCTTCAGGTGCTGTCCACCATACCAAATGAAGTCCATGGTTTCGCTCCTCTCAACCAGTTCTTGACACCCCTAACCATCAGCAATCGCCCTTAAACGCGAGCGATCTGCCTACCACGAATCGGTATTAAACACTGCCAAGCTGAAGCTCTTTTCGAAACCACAGTCTCCTAACTTTTATTTACTACCTACTTTTTTCCACAGGTTAACTTATCCAGATTTGTCTTGCCACATTAAGACAGTTAATTATAATCTCACAAAAAAAAGCTAAAAGACAGAGCAACAGCCTCAAATATCCACATATTACTCATCTTGCCCACTAATACGCCGATAAATACATGATATCACATACATGAATAAACATAGGTATATACACATTTATATAGTCACACATGCTGCAAACGTATGTCCATTCAAACGTACATATATATACATATATATATATATGTATATAGAAATTGATATACTAGCTTCAGCGATGGATCGGTCGATTCGCGTATCGATGAAAAACGCAGCTAGCTGTGTTATTTACCACGAATTGCAGACGCTTAGAGTGGTGAAATTTTGAACGCATAGCGTCGTTGGGTTTTCCCTTCGGCACATCTGGTTCAGGGTTGTTGAAAAAAAAATGATACTATTGTCGTATACACATGATATGCATACACGGTGATAATTGATAACGCATGATATTAAAAGACGTTGCTGCCGCGGCGCATTCGACCATGGCTTGTCGTCGGCTGTCGAATGGTGGCGTGCGTTTTGTGCGTTTACGTGCGTGTGCTGTTCATCACATCATGTGTAGTGTTTCGACAATTTGTCGAACGGTAATAACAGTAGGTCGTCGTTGCTTTCTTTTTATCGATCGATCGATCGACGTCGATTTGCTACTATTCCCGTTTTGGTGAAGAATAAGCCCAATCTGTCAATATTTGTAATCTCGTATTGTGTCTCCTAAGTAATTCCTGAATTACCTCTCAAACCTTCGATTTTGGCATATTGGAGCCATACTTTGTCTGTGAAAAGCTTCCGAATCACAAGGATTTCGTGTGGCAAAGCCTTGTGTACAGCCATTCTAAAACTCTAAATAGGATCAACTCGACAGTTGTCACGTCGCAGCCCATCCCATACCTAGTTCCGGATGACTTCGTGTATGACGAATTCGGATTCCGGACAACGAAACGTCTGAAATAGTGGCAGTATGAAGAGAATATGTGAAATCGGGTCGAATAAATAGGGTCAAAATGATAAGTAGCTGAACGTGTAATAACTTTATGACAAAACTATCTAGACGTTCCAATAATGGTGATTTCGGGCGAACATGGATTCCAAATTTTCGATAGAAAAGGAGCGGCTGCCAAGGCAAGCGATGCATTCGGGAACACCATTGCGTCACGCTGGTAGAAATCCCTCTTGCTCACTTGTTCATTTGCCTTCTTTTTCGAAATATGGCCCTTCAAGGGATGAAGTTAAAAAATAAAATTTCTTGAGCACCAGATAATCACAGCTGCTTCTTGGTAAAACAAAATGACATTCACCTAGATGCAAAGATCTACAGATTCTAATGGTTTATTTTCCAACTAGAGAAGTGCACTGTGAACTCAGTTGTCTTGGTTTAAAGTTGAAAATGGAAATGTAGTGATGAGCCTGTGGGTTAAGAAAAATAACGATTTATCATTTTCAAACAAGCGGTCGTGAGCTAGCATGTGGGAGCTACTAACTACCTCCTTAAATTGACAGTTAGAGCCATTCAGTCGGCTTTTGAGATATTTTGAGATAGGTATTTAATAGTGGTGGTTTAATAACGATGCCAGCACGATTCCTCACCAGGCTAACCATGCTTCTCATCTCTCCGGGGTTGAGAAATCATAACAGGCTTGTCTGGGAAAAAGCACCCTCTGCAATCCATTTGGGAACACTCCAGTCCGGCCATCTCAGGACTCCAGGGAGAATTGTTCGAGCAGCATTCTACGGCATTCCAGATAAAATGGAAATCCTCAAACAGCAACCGAAGCCACACCTAAAAGTTGGAGGCTCTTCGTGAATGATGAATGCGAGGAAACGAATCAAATGTAGGACGTGCTGGGATCCGCACAGTGGATTTGAAGGCGGATCAAATAAAATTTTAAAAAATATTTAATTGTTTGAAGGATAGTAAAGAATTTGTTGACAATCCAAATTAGAGTTCGTGTGAGAGGTGCGTGGTGCACTGCTGCGCTGGATACTGCCGCCATTCATTAATCTCTCTTATCATTCACAAGCAAACATCGCATTACATGTACATCTGATTAAATTCACGTGAATGTCATGCCATATACAATGTGCATAAATAAATATATTGACAGTACCCTCTTCGATTGTTAAGTTTAGGGCGAATAAACGAACATCTTTGTCTCCCACACCTCACGTGAAATACATGCTCCATTACTGACCTGCTCCAGAACAGCGTGGTGAAAAATCGATTTCTGTGCAATTTCTTGCCATGAACGAAAGCATTGGTTCCAGGGGACAGTGAATCTGCTATTTCGCATTCCGTTACACTCACTGTGTATCGACACCTTTAGAGAATGTCGTCTCGTTGGCGTCTACGTAGGAATTCCACACTGCTTCGATTTGGTTCTTCCACCTGCGTCCTATCTGTTCCTGTTGTGTGGAAAGGCTCTATGGGGGCACGTGCACCTTGCTGAGCCAAGGGCGATGCTTCATTTAGACCGTAATCTCTCTCTCAGATCGGCGTTGAAATGTGGTCGCTGCGTAGATGCCTACCATCATTGCTACCAATACAACAATTTCTTCATACTAATGTCCAGTGTGAATAGTGGAAAATTGCTTAATCTCGTATCACTCATGCTATTCACGTGCATTGTCCCTATATGTCTTTTCCAAACGGGTTCTAAGGAATGTGCGACTGATGTGGCTGCCGTAAGGAGCAATACACCACATTATTCGACAGATGTTGACGATGAAAATGCTAGCAATCCTGATATTTCGGCTTTCAGTATTGTAAATGTTTCTGTTAACTTCTCCGATTGTCGACAAAAATGAAAATCAGACGATATTAACCTAAATGGCTTCTTGTCAATGACTGTGAAAATGTATGAATTGCTTTATGCATTGCCGTCGCCTTTGTCTGTAGTGTTTCGAAAACTCCACAGTGAAGAACTTGTATTCGTCTACAATCGGTACCCTAAAGGCAGTTGTCGCTGTGTCGCGAAGAACTTCTCCATTATATTTTGTTGAATGGCTACAACTCGCTTTATTTTGTAGATGTCTTGTCAAGAGATCTCTCGATGTGAAGTTGCTCAACACTGTACGCCCGACGATGCCTGGATTATCATTCACAACGATGTTATCGATGTAACAAAGTTTCTTGATGAACATCCTGGTGGTGTAGAAATCATGATTGAATATGTAAGCACATTAATGGACAATCGTTGGCAGTGCTTTCGAATTTTTCAAAAGTTTTTGGGCCAACGACACGTTTGGTTTTGCATAACCTCTTTGAAATTCCGAACTGTGAGTTTATCATTGTAGTCGGGTTTCCCACCTTTGAGGTTCTATGTGAAGCAAAGCGTGATCCTTACTCCTGAAAATTTCTTTTTTTGGGAGAAATGTATTGTTCCGTGCCACAAAAAAAATGCTGCTTTTCTACCTTCGTCGTTCCTTTAGTCATTCAACGAATTTGGGGATAATCCAATAAATTCTATCCGACGTTGTAACGAACAATCAAACGCGCTCAATGGACTCTTTTCGCTAAATAGTCATCACTTCCAGGATACTATCACAGCATAGGCTTACTCTTAAGTGGAGTTCAGGAATGAAACAGCCCTATGGTGATGAATCTTTCGTTGTTCCTCTCAGTTTAACATTCAGAAACGTCTCCAGACGTCACGAGGTCATAATCAGTTGCGATAGCAGTGTGGACGTTTAATAGAGGGTTAATAAGGAGAATGTGTAGGACTAAATGAAATGTTTAGCTATAGAAACAAGCCTTTCAATATCATCGGAAAACTCCGACGAAAGCAATTGAAGACAAAAATAACGTTCTTTTACTGTTAAGAGCAAACGAAAATTTGTTAAGATGATTTTTTCGACATGCTAGAAGAAAATATTTCAGTCCGTTCTTCAAATTTTTAGCTCGGATGTGACGCTACAGACGCCTTTGAGAGTGTGGGTCATTCGACAACTGCTCGAATGCTCGCTGAAAAATGTAAACTTGGCACTTTACCGAAACATGAAGTTACCGAAACGGCCCAGTACATCACTGAGGCAAAGGTTTGTAGAAAAAATGTATCTGTGATAGGTGCTGTTAAATCTGCTGTTAAACTTTCCAGACGCTTCTAGAAACCCGCTATGTATTTTGTATGTCGCAAATTTAGCCCGATAAGATTTTCTTCCCAACTTTTTGAAGAAGCAAAACTAGAAAGAAAGGAGTCTAAAAACTAGAAATCAGAAAAAGATGATGAAAAAAGAATGTAAGCAAAATTACCTCACTAGCACTGTCTCGAATTCAATCGATCAACAATTAGGCATCGTTTCAGAAGCTCTTGTGCCCGCTTCATGTTACTTCGTAATCTACACAGGATCTTCTACAGCCGCGTGAAATATGTATATTTTCTCTGGTCATCCTTCTTCATTTCTGCAAACTAGTCATACTGGTCTTCTTTTTGTTTCCTTATTTTTTTTTTGATAGTTGCTTTTTTGATGTATTATCTGTCCACGTCGATATCATATGAGTCTTTGTGAACCAGAACTGGTATTTTTCATTGCCTTTTGAACCAGATAAGAATATTTTACAACTGGTAGCTATGGGCCATGAAATACGATGATTGTCTGGAGTGGGAATAGGCGAAGTGCAATGTCACTCTAACCAAGTGAGAGATAACAAGACGCTAAGAAACACCTCTCCATCAATAAAGAACTTTGTACGACATTTCTCCCTCTCTGTAAAAACAATACAGTTACCACTTTTAGCTAAAAGAACCATAAAGGCGAGAGTATCGGACATTACGCTAGTCAGAGGCTTCAATCATCATAGTTATGCATCGCATCCCACGTTCCCTAATGGGCAGCGATAGTTGTGAAGGCCTGGAAGACGCTCTGCTAAAGATACCCCACAATTCCAAGGGTAATTTGCTTGAATACATAAGAGGCAGCCAAATCCGGAAATCTGCGTGCTTGAGTGATACGGGAAAACGTAGAAATGCTCCACGCCATATGCGAAGGTCGATCACGAAAAAACTACAATTTTAATTTAAAATTGCAAAAAGTGCTTTAGAGAGCGTCATCATTTTACTAAAGGAAAAAAAAACATTGGGAAGTACTTTTCTGTTATCGTTGCTGTTGCCGTTCTTATCAATGAGGTGATAATGGTCCACCTAAAGCTAAGCATTGTGGAATTCTAGATACCTCTTGTATCAAATCATAAAAAGTAATAGAGGATAAAGCTCTCGGCGTTGATCAATCCCTGAGGGATGCGCCATGCATTCGACTTCATTAAGTATCGTTAGAGGTGACTGAATGCATATCTGGCCTTTACAATGACTTGCGGTGGCCTACTGATGTATCGAGCTAGCGCTGCTATCCTCTCAGAGAAGTCTGGCACCAATTTGCCGACCCCGGAGGGATGGAAGGCTTGGTGGACAATGGGCGCGTGAATCGATTCCACATGTGTGTCGCAGTGGCGCCTCCAACCACTGCTTCACGACCATTTATTAGTAAGGCCAATTATTCACTTTGTTCGGCTACTAAAAAAATTTGAAAGTAACCTGCTTCGCCAGGATGGGACGAGTACTCATGGCTTTAAAGACCTCACAAAAGAAAATGTTCTTTGAAACATCGCACCACATATGAAAGTTATGGCTTTAAAAAAAGCCACCTGGTGTTGCGCCAATCGGGGAAGAACAGTCATCATGAAGACGTTTCATGTAAGCATTGTTCGTTTTCACTTCAAGTGATTTCCTCTATGATATTCAATATATGTAATCACGGTCCACTGTTGCTTCACTCGAGTTCCGAAACCTCAGTAAGATATTTATTGGTCTTCAATACAACATTGATGGACCAGTAAGGATTAGAAGAAGATCGGCTGCCTTACGACTGGAATATTTATTAGCGATTCCTTAAGCTAATCTACTCACTGGTTGTTCATGATGTATATCAAGTCAAATGCATCAAACAAACCTCATTTACTGCATCCTCAGAGGAAGAAAAATATCACAACTGCTTGCACACGTCTGGAATCTCATTTATCGCGAAAATACTTTAGTATGCACCACCAAATTCTGCATTCTTCCTCTTGGACTCATTGAGTCCCAATAGGAGTCCACTATCAATAATTGGGTCTTAATTTGGTGGTAGGATGTCCACCGGGGTAGTTCGGAGAATTGTACTTGACTGTACATGAAGCTTATTTGCTGGAAACGAAATTAATTTACCTTCCAAGTGCTGTTCTCTAAACCAATATTGCAGTCCTCTGACCTAAATCATTAAATACGAATAGAGGGGCGGATAGCGCGTTGGTAGTGTTGCTGATCATTTGAGCACTGCACTAGTCTAATCAAATCTCTGGTTAGTTAGGACTATCATCCCTCCGGATTCGGGGACGTGGTACCAGACTTCTCTTGGAAAAGTCCACTTCCTGCAGTCCAAGTGGGAACGCTCTAACTTGGTTATTTGTTGACTCTAAAGAGAATCGACTCGGCCAGCATTCAGCGACGTTCACGATGTAGGATAAACCTTCGAGCAGTAGTTGGTGCAACACGCGAAAATGCTCGAGGATGTTCATGGATGCGAGAAAAACGAATCGAATGCAAGAAGTCGTGCTATCTGAATAATAGATGTGAAAAACGGATTATGTGGAAATATAGGAATACTTCATCATGATAATACTCGTTGAAATATAAATACATTTATGTATAATCTTCATAGGACCCTTGTGGGGCAGTGTTCGGAGGAGCCGGCCCACAAGTGGGATTGACCCCCGTGTCCATGGGTCACCAAGTCTTCGATCCCTCCGGGGTCGGCAAATTGGTACCAAAATTGTCTAGGAAGACAGCAACACTGGCTCGATACAGCGGTAGTCCACCATGAGCTATTGTAAAGGTCAGATATGCATTCAATCACCTCCAACGGTACCTAATGAAGTCAAATACATGGCGCATCTCTTAGGGATTGATCAACACCGAGAGCTTTATCCTTTATTCTTTTTATCGATGATTTACGAGAAGATTTACAGAAAGTTGATCTCTTGACTCATTGAAAGTTCTTGGTTTCACTCTGGATAATCTCAAGTTGAAACGTAGAAAAAGTAGGAATAAATATCGTCTCTCCCATGATGCAAAGAGCTTCGTCCTTTCAAAAATATACTTTTCCTCGAAAAGCATTAAGATGACAGTCAACCAGTAATGCGGATGAGGAGGGTGAGGGTGTAAGCAAGATATTTTCAAGCCATCGCTTTTACTTTGCGGGTACGTAACACTGTTCATTAAATCACTGTTAAAAGCATCTTTGTACGTTCTTTAAAAAGATTACTACGGGTTTACACAAAAATCGCAAAGAAACATAACATACCTGGAAAGGGATGGAACAGAAATGTGGTTAAAAGTGAAACTGCGCCTGAGATTTGAATGGTACTAACAGTTTGCATCAGTTTCATACCGAACAAATTACAAAGATGTTGCGCTTGAGGGTTTAAACACGAGCAATGTAGGTTGAGAGCCACAGAGCGATTTGCTCATATTAGTGCTGAAATTCCTGAAGCGATAATAGTCTCACAGGCACAGTGTTAATGCTTATGTTTCACAGGTACGGCTACAAAGCACAAAGCATCGTTCCAGGCTCTGAGGAAGGCCAAATCCGTCAGCTTCATCGTAGTAAAGAGTGAAATAACACCTCATGAGCTCATGAAATAGCTCCGTTATTACACGTTTTACTTTGTTACAATGTCACAACGAACCACTGTAAATCTTTGAAATATGTTTGTTCTCGTTAGAACCTTGTCATGGAGATGTCGAACGTTTTCATGTAGCAGGCAGCTTAGAACACTTTACTTGAGCTTGAGGCTTTTATAGGCTTGAGCGATGTTGTTGCAAAGTATGGCAGGAGTGGTGGACAAACAACAACTGAATTCGTTTTCCATGTTTATTCTGCCGTTATTATCCAGTCGAGGTGTGTGGCGCGCTTGTCAGAGAATCCTTGCGATGTCCATGTCATCCGATGTGCATCGGATTCTCGGATAACTAAACCGCCCGTCCTTTTCGAATTGCAAAGTGCTATAAAGTCGAGCTATTCGCAAAACGTGGACCCAGAGCCATGATTTACCTTTCTGGAGGCTCGCACGTTATACATTGTTCCAAGGAGGCCTTTGGTCTGCTTTGCTCTCAGCTAGTTTTCTATCTGCCGGTGCTTTCAGCGATCACCCGTCAACGGGTTCGTTAACTGCCTTTAATGCCAATGTGGGATCCCCAAATCGTTAACTGGGTTCAGTGCCAATGTGCATCGGCAGATCGATTTCTTTTACGGGTGATTGCTGATGGCAATGGTAGATAGAAAACTAGCTGAGACAAACGCAGAGCAAGGGCATCCGCGGAGCAAAGTATAACGCGCAGACCTCCGGAAAGGGAAACCGTGGTTCGATTTGGCCCTGCATCCAAGTTTTGCGAGGATCTCAGCATCGTTGCGGTTGTAATTCACTTCATTCCCTGTCTTGGAAAATTATCGCAGTGCTTACAACTCATAAAGATTCTATAAGCATTCCCTGTCTTGGAAAATTATCACAGTGCTTACAACTCATAAAGATTCTATAAGAAAGAGGGATTTCTTTGTTGACCATATCTTTCACTACCGCTTCTTTATCAATAGAGTCAAATTTTTCGGTGCAACCAAAAGTAAGGCAAAGAAGCTCTTTCTTAGCTTTTTATTGAAAATGTTTCGATTCTCATGAATGCATAGAAACGACCTGTACAGCCTAACTTTCCGAAACCAATCTACTTCGCACCGATTGTTCACCGTCTAATGTCGTGAGAGTTTTGTTAAGGATTACGTGACTAAGAAGCATTTAGATGAAAACATTGAGCAAATTGAGAGAAAGCAATGTCGCTCATTTTTTTCTTGAGGTTAACCCTTCGTCGTAAAAGTCGTGATTGATTTTGTCTCTTGCTCTTGCCGTCATTAATGTGCGTTCCTTCAGGTGAGTGAGGGTGATCACTCTCTTTGCCCTCAAATCGGTGAAGCGTCGGTGAGTTTTGACAACACGCTTTAAGGCTCCATTGTTCACTCAATGGTACTGCTTTTCTCTCTTTAAAACAGTTTTTCATTTTTGAGAAAAAAAATCAAAAATTTTCACGTTACAACTTTTCGAAATAGTCATCACACGTCATCTACTTCTTTTGCCGTCATGAAAAAGCGGAATCTCATCACAGTTGTTAAATTTCCAGATTTTTTTATGAGTAAGGATTTCTAACCCAACTTTAAAACAATGCTGAATGACAACAGATCGACACACTAATATAGTAGTAGTAGAGCCGCTTTCTAATGGATAATGGAAGGCAGCTGCATGGGGCGCAGATGTGATGTCATACAACTAGATAATTTTCGTGGGCTTCGTCTGAGGAACCGCCTTTGGGATTTTGGGCTGAAAATTTTAGGATACCATTTGTACACCATTGTGCTTTCTTCATGTCTTCGGAAAAAAAGAACCAAATACGAAAATCATTCCGTGGTCATATTACATCCATAGGTTTTTATTTATTACTTTAGAACAATTGAGTTAAATTTCTTCTACAAAACAAAACAGGCAAGCATTTATTTTCGACTATCTTAACTTTTTAGGTCCTGTGAACTGTTTACTTTTTATGCAGTTCACTCTATTTTGGTTTCCCTCTATTACAGGTTTGGTGAATGAAGGAAATGTAAACCTAAGGAAAGGCCATCATTGTTATTGAACCCTGTTCTATTTTGAGAACCCAATAATGACTTCGCCTACCAAGACTCACGATATTCATTAATTTGAAAAAAGATCGAGTGTAGATGGTTTTTCTTTCTGAAAACCTCAATTTCCTAACAAATCTGCCTGCCGAGATTAGGTTGAAAGGTGGTTTGGAGTTTTCTTCTCACATGAAGATCCTATACATGTGGTTATATCTAAGTATGTGTCCAAAAGCCACTGAATTCTAAAACTGAAGTCCCAAAATTACCGTAAACTGGGACTTAATCAATTCATCAGTCAGCTGTTGGAACGAAGCTGTTGTCGATAAAATTGACGAAGAATGCGATCAGCTCATTCAACATCTTCACATTAGTGCTATGAAAGCTGAGAGTACAAAAGTTACCGAGAGACGACTGTCCCCAGAAACACTCGAGCTGATACGCCAGAGCGGAATCGCACGAGCTGCAGACAACAGCGAACTAACGTCCGAACTTGCAAAACGATGCAGACAAGCGATGAAAGAAGATCTTAAAGAAAGAACAGCTGCAGCATTGGTCGAAGCTGCAGAGGCTGGGAGAAGCATTCGTAAAGCCCATCGAAGCTTCGCCAATTACAAGACAAGGATGATTGCACTCCGACACCCAGACGGAGCAGTTACAGCGCCCAGAAAGGCAATGGAGAAATCATTCACTAATATTACTCAGAAATCTTCGACAGCCGCGTCCACCTTCTGTCGCGTAACATAAGGGAAGACCGATATGTTGTACCACCGGTTCTCCCTTCCGAAGTCCGACATGTCATTTCGTCGATGAAAAATCGAACAGCACCAGGTTCGGAGAGGATAAGACTAATACACCTGAAGAACCTTCCGTTAGTACTCGTAAACAGACTGGCTAAGTTCTTCACATGTTACCTGTCTGAATGCAAGGTCCCTACTTAGTGGAAGGCCAGCAAGACCGTGTTTTCGCTCAAAAAGAGCGATACAGGCAACTATCGCCCAATCTTCTTGTCTGTCGTCTACAAACCTTTCACTCGAGTCATCCTAAACAGGATAGACAGAACACTGGACGAAGGACAGCCATGAGAGCAAGCAGTGTTTCGAAAAGGATTTAGTACGCTGGACCACACTAACACGATGACAAGGCTCATTAAAGTATCGCGAGAGTACGAAAGACCGTTCTGTCTCACTTCCATCGATTTACAGAAGGTCTTTGATTCAATTGAGATAGAAGCAGCCATGGAAGCCTTTGATAGTCAAGAAGCCCCTACTCATTACATAAAGATTCTTCGTGAGCGGTACAAAAATTTCACTATCAAGATATCACCATTCTACAAGGAATTAACAATGAAGTGAAAAGAGGGGTTAGGCAAGGCAATACCATCTCGGCAAAATCATTTACTGCCAGCATCCGGAACGTCATGCGAACATTGGTATGGGATAATATAAGAGTGAAAATCGATGGTTGGCAGTTACACCATCTTCGCTTTGCTGATGATATCGTCCTTATAACACCAAACGTTAGCCGAGCAAGACAAATACTTGTCGACCTTGATAAAACCTGTGAAAGAATTGGTCTTCGACTAAATCTCACAAAAACGATGTTTATGAGGAACGGATTGGTTTCGTTTGCCCCATTCACGCTCAGCGGAACGAATTTCTCCGAATGCTCCAGTTATGTCTACCTAGGTCGGTAAATCAATATGATGAACGACTTAACTCCAGAGCTGAGCCGAAGGAAACCAGCAGCTTGGGGAGCTTTCAAGAGCATCGAGGATATGGTGAAGAAAACAAAGAACACCCGACTCCGTTCCCACCTTTTCGACTCAACGGTTCTTCCTGCCCTGACGTATGCGTCAGAAACCTGATTGACGCGTAAGCAGGATGAAAGATATCTTAGCGTTATCAAACACGCAGTCGAAAGGACGTTGCTAGGAGTATCCCGTTTCATGTAAGGGAAGGGATCAGAAACTCCGACTTGCGTCAACGATCAAAAATCAAAGATGCTGTTCTGTACGTCAAACAGTCGAAGATAAGGTGGGCGAGACACGTAATGTGTATGAATGACAACCGATGGACAGGAGCTGTTAGCGACTGGATTCCTCGGGATGTTAAACGCACTGCTAGAAGACCGCCGACTCGATGGGCCGAGTTCCTCACGAAAAGCCTAAAAGAAAGATACGATGCTCAACAAGTCCCACTGAGCTACTAATGCACGTGATAGGAAAAATGGAAGATTTACTAGCGCCCGCTTCAGTCAATCGACGATCAACGGGACTAGAGATGATACAAGTGACAGGTAATGCATCCATTCTTTTTCTCTCTATAAAAGTGCATCTTTGTGCATACGTGTAATTTTATTAAACAAAGAAAATAAAGGATAAAGCTCTTGCCATTGATCAATCCTTTAGGGATGCGCCTTGCATTCGACTTCATAATGCATCGTTTGGAGGTGACTGAATGCATATCTGGCCATTACAATGACTCACGGTGGCGTGTAGATGTATCGGGCCAGTGCTGCTATCTTCGCAGACACGTCTGGTACCAATTTTCCGACCTCGGAAAGATGGAAAGCTTGGTGGACAATGGACGCATGGATCGATTCTAAGTGTGTATTGAAGAGCATTGCTGATGTATTGAGCCAGTGCTGCTATCCTCCCAGACAAGTCTGGTATCAATTTACTGACCCCGGAGGGATGGGAGGCTTGGTGGGCCATGGGCGCATTTCACATGCGCGCCGCAGTGGCGCCTCCAACTAGTGCGCCACAAGCGCCCTCTAAGAATTATATCACCAATAAATGGAATTTAACTCATTCGAAAACATTGACTACGCTTTGGCATTGCGCTATTAAAATTCTTATCAAGTGCTTTAAATCTCGTGCCTACTAAACTTTACGTGGCTGCATCTCATGTTGGGACTCTGGCTTACATGGTTTATGATGTCATTCATGGAATCGTGGAGAGCTAGTTGCGAAGCTGTTGAATGGTTCTGTATGTAAAAATATGTTTTTTGGGTAAAGTAGAAACACCCTTGTTTTTAAAAACTTTGATGAATACTTTCGTCTAAAATGACTATTAGGCATTTTTTAAATCGACGCAAGTGGAGCAGCTCACCATTGTCCTTTTCTTCTCTGACAACTTTACAATGAACTTTTTAACTAAACCACCCTCGCAATGTTTATCACTAAAATTATTTTTCTTCCCATAATGTTCTATCAAGACTATTGAGGACGCTTGAACGAGATAACTGCCATGCGTTTTTTTTTTCATGAAGAGCCATATGTTCTGCGAGTGAACCGGGAAGTGGCGAAGCTTTGGTTAAAAAGTGCGGGGTGTTTGAATATTCGTCTAAATTCTTCGTATTCTTGTTGAGCAAATGCGTGGTGTTATTTTTAATCTTTTTTCACAAATAAGCTGACGTTTCGGCGGACTACGCCTTCCTCAGAGCCTGAAAAGGTCAGGTTGACAGCAATCTATTCGGCCAAATACCTCCATAACCAGAGAAAGGAAACGCTAAACAATTATTTCAATCATAATGAACACAGCTTTGCACACTCACCGCTTTCTATGAGGCTTCCACTGGGTGTGCCTCGTGAAGACCAACGGCACAGAAATCACATGGAAGCGTAATGTGCCCGTTCCGTCACAGTAACAGTTTTATATACTGCCCAATGTCACGCGTGATAATGAGACATTCTTCACTGCGGTTCATTTTCGGATTTCTGAAATTAATCCAGAACGCTTCGAGTGTTCTGCGCGCTTGTGTTTTCGACTCCTGTGCAACGATCATGACACCCACTTCAAAGTCATCCCGCTTATGTCTCTGGTTCCTTTTCGTGCCTAGTGGGGTGTTTGGTTTACGTTTGCCGACTAGGTGTTCTTTTATGCGGACACAGAGGGGTCTGCCCGTTTCGCCAATGTATTCTTCAACGCACGCCTTACATGAGGTCAGATAAACCGTGCCCAAGCTCATGCAATCACCGTCTCTACCATTAGGGCAAATTATGCTATTTTGCGTGGCACATAGACGGTCAAATAGGCGATTACGAACTAGCTAGCTCCAAGATTACTCGGTGGCATTTCAACTACGTTTACCGAATTCTCTAGACCCGCCCTTCTTAAGCAGCGTTTTATAGCTGCGTTTACATCATTCGATATGAAGGGTAGGAATAACGGGACCTTTCTATCGTTAGAGTTGTCGTCTGGAGGCCTAGCGTTTCTCCTTTACCTATCCCGAGCTACAGTTTCGTAGCCATTAGAATTGGCTAATTGCCGTGCCAAATTTCTAGACTCCTCGCTCTGTTCTTCTCCCGTGCACACGTTGGTTGCTGTTCGAAACATGTTTCTTACAAGCGCCCTTTTCGTGTGAGAGGGGTGAGAGGAGAGGTAATGAACCAAGATGTTTTTGCTACTTGGCTTTCGGTACCACTTCGTAATGTAGTCATTTTCTGACAAGTTAATTTGGACGTTTAGGAATGGAAGCCAGTTTTCCTTCGGTTTTTTTCGGGTGAGCTTAATATACTCTGACTATTCATTCAACAACTCGAAACACTTGTTCATTTCTTCTTGTGTTGAGCAAAGGACAAAACAGTCGTCTATATATCTACAGTAGAGTAACGGCCCGAAATCGGTCACTGGTGCTTCCACCTTAGACATAAAAGCAATGGCAAGACTTGGTGCCAGTCGCTGTCCCATTGCCAACCCTCTTATTTGAGCGTAGTAATTTCCGGACCATCTGAAGTTTGAGCAGCTCAAGCATTCTTTTAAGAGTGCCATCTACTTCTCTGTCTTAAAGCCATACATGTTTATTCTCCTTCGTGTTGTATAAGTAGTTCGAATATGGCCTGCATTGCGGAGTCATTCGACACGTTTGTATAATCTCCGCATCATTGTAGTTGCATTTCACATAACACCCTTTCGTGAAAAAATAATAGGCAGCAAATGAAAGTTAGACATTGTGATTCCGACTGCTGCTTTTACTCAACTGAGTTAAATGCCCATTTGTGGTCCATGGTCCACAGATCATTTACGTTGAGGAGTGTTTCCTGATGGTACCATTAGCGTAGGAAGCTTCCCGAGAGATAGGCGAATCAATGACCCCAGCCGTGCAGTGGGTAACACTTGAGCTCCTGGGTAGTGTAATCGCCGGTACGAATCTGACTTGGGGTCCAAGTTTTGCAAATACCTTGGTATTTCTGTGAGAGTGTTACATAGTTTTCGCTTACGAAGCAGCATATTAGACTTCAGAAAAAGGAACAAATTTAAGCTTTTTGAAGACCGACATGTCATGCATGGTAGCAGGCGAAGCAACTGCTTTACGTAAACAGCTCCATCGTCAAGCTGTTAGAAAAGCAAATTGTATTCTTCAGCAATGAAATCTCATAGCGGCACCTTTCCACAAGCAAATTAGTGATTGCAACAAATTTCAATTTGCGATGCTTTGAGGGTTTTGTTTCTTCAATTTCGCAGCTTTTTCTCTTCCTTGCTAGGAAGGACATTCGCGCAGAAAAGGCAACTGTGTGACTCCATCTAAGAATATTGGCAAAAGACGTATCTGAAAGTAAAATATTCGATTTACTATGATGTGCTCTAAGTCTTTGTGCCACTGTTCATTGGAGAACTCCCACGTCTAAGGTTAAGAGCAGGGTCTCTGGAACTACGAGTTACCATGGATAATTTGTATATTTTTTCAATTCCGACACCTTTTACTTTTAAACTTTGCAACAATACGTTGCAAGTTCAGCGATACAACGAGGTTCCTTCAATTTATTTTCCTCGTGTTATTTCCTTTTAAGCTTAATGTTCTCATATAAGAGAAGCCATATGGCCAAATAAATAATTGGTTTAGAACCCCACAAAAATATGGTTTTGTCTTTTTGAAATCATAGAGGGATTATACTTGTCATAATGCCATAATAGGATTTCAAAGAAATGTTAAGATCTCGACGAATGGATCTCAGTCCTTTTGGTCCTCTTCAACAATTTCCAGGTGAGATCATGGAAAAATAGCCCTCTTTAATTTTCTAAGATCAAATAATGTGAACTCTGTTATTCATCTGGCTTTCCAAAGCTCTTTGACTCTTCAAAAACATTGGAGAAGTATGCACAATGGATGAATCCTTTCAGCACCAATAAACAGCACATATGATTGCAGTTTGCGAATACTAAACCAGAGGAATCATTTACTCCTGATGCCCAGCCTTTTTCCGGGAAACTGGTATATCAAATTCTCTACTGATGAGAACTGCTTCGGTCACTGCAGCGAAAACTTGGAATGCGACTTTCTCGAATATGATAGGGTAACACTAAGTTAAAAGCCGTTATAAAGAAAAAAAGGTGTCTACGATAGCATGAATTAAGGAAAAACTAATGCAAGATGACACGGTGCTGCTGCTTGAAATCACTTGTTGATAAGGCGGCGAAGATGTTGTCTGTAAAGAGCAGTGTCCGTGTGAAATCTGTAAGGGGTGTACTGAAGAAAACTGGAGTTGACATAACGAGGGCACAACATTGAATGTTGGCTGAAAACTTCATAAAAATAAGAGAACTGTTAGAATGATAGGGCTCCTAATTAATGGTTATGCGGGTTATGCGGCAGTGTAACTTAGACCAATAAAGAAAAATGGAAAAAGTCAAGAATTTCGTCCATGAGGAAAAGATATAGAATACGCATCATAATGGCAGCAGATAAATGGTTCACTCAGAAATGAAATCTGAAGCGCAGATGCGACCAGAATGGTACCAAGAAATGTGAATTATAACAACACAAATAGAAAACGTGTGCGGAAATGGAAAGCAAACTCGAAAACGAAAGATTCGCTTGGAGGGGTTGATGTTCTCAGATCTCGCTATTTAAGGAATCTAAGAATTTGAGGGTTCTAAACCCACTGATCCACAAGACAGAGATGCCCATCGATGAGCCGCGGTGAAGGTTCAAGGGCGAAGTAGAATCAAAGTTGCACCAACCAAAGATTTTCCGGATTCTGGAAAAACCTAACAGAATAATCGCCAATATTTACAGCCGAAAACAGAAAAACCAAGCGGTTTTATTTTGTTCTAGCTGGAAAATGTGCGAGGTAGATGGACAATGCACTTGTTAAAATCGCAACGCTATTTTAGGCAGCCTAAAATTGTAATAATAACAGTAATGCTCTGTAGCTACAACGGACTTACGACTTGGATACTTACTTGGACCGCCTGTCCTCACTGGCTGTGCGGGTCCCAGAATTGCCTCCATTTTTCGGAGATTTGCTGGTTAAGCCATTGTGGCTCCCTGGTGTTCCGAGGTCAGCCTGGCCAAAGTCTGCTCCAGGTCGTCACCACCAAAGGCAGTCACCACTTTTGGGGATCAGAGGGAGATTTGCGACCAAACGGCTGTCTCCGAGGTCTCCTTCCTTCCTTCCTTTCTTCCTTCCTGAGTCTCCTTGCTGTACATCGCAAACCGACACCCAGGAACACCTACTACATGATGAGACGATAAACCGTTAGGAAGACGCAGACAGCGGACGTCCACAAGAATGAAAATCGCCATTGGACAGTGGTTGATACAGGAGAAGCAGGTCAAGTGGAGCTCTGGGTAGCACTGGAGTAATATTCTTCCGAAAACGCAATATTAGAGAAAATTTGATGAAGATGATTAACAATTCTCAACAAGAGCACGACAACTTCACTTCAGGATTCGCAGATCGAAAATGTGTGACTGTTTGTGTTTGGTAATCAAGCCCCTTAAAGCTAATCAACTATTCCATAATGAACACGCGCATTCCTTATGAAGCGAGGTTCGCAAACGTTGTTGTAGTTGATATGATTCTATAACTGATGTTTCGCCATCGCCTTCCTCAGAGCCTGCACGTATTTTATGTGACGCCATCAATATCCTTTTTTATTTGCTTTCTATAATTTCTCCTTTTTTTGCAAGGCTCACAGCTTGGACTAGATTAGAACCTGCCATTACTCGACTTAGGAGTTACGCACTATTCATTGCGCCGCTGAGGTAATCCCTTTTCTGTTTTCTCAGTTAGTTTTTTTCATTCCCGTTCACTGGTGATTGCTGATGACACCGTTAAAAAGGATAAAGCTCTTGGTGTTGATCAATCTCTGAGAGATGTACCATGCATTCGACTTCATCAAGCATCGTTTAGAGGTGACTGAAAGCAAATTTGTTTTTTACAATGATAAGGAGTGGCCTACCGATGTGTGGAGCTGCTATCCTCCCAGACATGTCTGGTACCAATTTGCTGAACCAGGAGGGTGGGAAAGCTTGGTGGGCCATAGGCGCCGGGAACGATTCCACGTGTGCGTTGGTGGGCGCTACCACTACGCCACGCGCGTACTAGCACTGTTAGAGCAAAAACAAGCAGGCCGAGAGAAAGGCAAATAAGGCGTCAGTGGTGAAGTGAGTAACACGTGATTTTTCGTAAATTGTAGTCGCAGCTTGGAATCTGGCATGAAATCCGAGTTTTGCCAACATCTCAGCTATCCACGTTATTTAGTGGGCGATCTATAGTATATATGAAGATATATTAAATAAATAAGCACCAGCTTGTTTTAAAACTACTCACCGCTTCACTATGTGAAGAACTACTTGCATGTTATTAACCTGCGGTGAAGAATGAAACCTATCCAGGACAAGAAATCAATTTTAGGAAAGGCGCCAAGGTTCGTGTGATAGTGTGGCATACGTCACTCTTGTTCATCTTTCGACTCGAGAGTCTTGCGCATAGATGTATTTATTCCTGCGCTAGGATCAGGGCAGTCACTTCAGAATTATCACAGTTGTGAATTTGTGCCTCCTATGTTCCCAAAGGAGTACCTCGTTGAATTTCAGATTCCCTATCTAGTTGTTATTTTATGCAGACACAAAATGATCTACGTGCTTCCCCAACGTATTCTTTACGACATTCCTTACATGAGACCAAGTATATTGTACCTCACTGGACTCATGATATCCCCGTCTCTTCCATTAGGTCCGATTGCACAATTTGCTGAGTTACATAAACGATCAGAAAGGCGATTCCGGATCAGTTGACGGCGTAGGGTATTGTATTGGAGGTAAATAACCGTCACATAATTTTCAAGAGAATTATTTTTTAGGCAGCTCTTAATGGCGTTGCTTATTTTTTTGGAATGAAGGATAGCTTGAAAGGGATCTTGCTTAGGTTTGAAACATTGTTTTGGGAAATAACCCTATATTTTGGTCCAATCCAAGTGGCTTCTGCTCTGAAGCCACTGGAAATTGCTGTTTTTAGTGACATTCATTTCTAATAGCGCTGATCGATAGAGCTAACTGAGAGACAGGCGAAACGAAGAACTCGCATGGTGTGGTAGTGAACGCGTTAGCCCCTGAAAGGACAATAGCGCGTTGTTCCCCACTGCAAACACCTGCGTTCCGGAGTTTTCCAAATATCTCAGCATCGTAGCGGTTACTTTGCTTTTATTACTTAAAAGAAGACCTGCGCAAAAATGATAAATTTCACTAAATTTTTCTAATCGGATACGAAAAAACTCTTTGCATCACTGTCGATACAATCGAAGCCTTATACACAGTTCATAAAGTTGCTGCCATAGAAATACTATACAACCGAAGCATCGTTGCTTTACACCTAATTGGGATCCTTCAAAAGCTGCATAAAAAAATTTTTAGGTAACCTATTTATCGCACCTACATTACGGATCCCAACACTTCTGAAATCGATTCGTTTTCCTCGCGCACATCGTTTAAAAGTCTGCGAATATTTCACGTGTTGCTTCGGCCGACGCTTGAGGATTTCGCCCTCTTAATGAATGTCGTAGAATGCTGTTCCAGACAATTCTCCCTTCAATCTTGGAGAAAGCTGGGCTAAGCACGTTCCCACCTAGACTGGAAGGGAGCGTTGCCGTGCGGATCAAACCAGCGTCTTTGCTTCCTTGTCGACGGCATCACTACTCAATGTGCTATTCCAGCCTTTAAACAAAAACAACATAACTATAAAAAATCTAGTACCTCACAAACACATTGCAATACGTGCGAAGAGAGTGGTTAAGCGAACAACAATCTTGGAAACGCTCCTACTCATGAAGACCTCGTGCGGAACACTTGATGGGACAAAATAGGAGTGTTAGTTGACGGCAGGCAAATGCACCATCTCGCCTTGGTGAAATCGCCTGATGATATATTCATAAGTGGTAAGAAAAAAGTAGCAGTTCTAGAAACTCGCAGCAGTATCGGGAGTAAAGCTAAACGTCAAAAAACCTTGGATCTGTAGCCACTTTCTAAATCTTCAGTTCGTCTTGCGTCTAGACCGTAGTATACGAGATGACAAGAACAGCTGAGAAGAAAATAGAAACAGAACAATCTATAAACAGTATCGAAAATGCTACACTTCATTGCGTACTGAAAGGCACGTTCTTGACAGTTTGTTCTCCTTCATCATCGGCTTTTAGTTTTTCAAAACTCGAGTTATCTACGTCGTCGTATATGTTCCGGGGCAATAAAGTGTTTTTGAAAACATGCTTATTTCAATAACTGTTCTTCCTTTAATAATTGTTTTTATTCTCCTTAACAACGTAGTCTGCACTGCATCTGAGCGAAACTGGCAGCTTTGAACTCTGATAGACAACGTGTAGATGTTCGAAGCATTTCGTAGGTGAAAACTCGTAGAATGTTCACTTGTAACTACTTGCGGTTACGGATACTTGCGGGTCCTGTTGTACTCGCCGAAGATGTTTCACATAGGTCATCTGAAAAAATTGTACTGGCCAGAAATTTTTCATTGTCCAAGACCTGGTGGACGTCAAAGAGTTTGGAGTAGAAGACGTAAATGATTCGCTCCAACTCTCTGAACAAGGCCGGTGATACAGGAAAACATTTCTTCGGTGCTAGTATTCTTCGAAAAATCGGATAAGCACCATATCGGAGAATTGCCTCGCAACACTTTTGAGTGCAACTCGACGCAGAGAATCCTCATTCTTGTTGCCCACAAAAATTTTTTGAGCACTCTCGCAATCGGCATCTATTTCGTGCAACCATCGCTTAGCATTGCTAAACTATTCGCCATTTGTTATATCGTTCATTACCACAACACCATGTGTACCACAAAAGTATATGGAAGTAATTGTTCTGAACCTCTCTTGACCCTCGTGTATCCCAAATCTTCAGGTTCACACGATGCCCTTAAATTTCAGCAGTTAGAATCTTGAAATCAGCACAAATCGTTCTAATATAATTCTCGGAATGGACGTTGTCAGAAATCGTAATAATAAACTGCTTTTCACACCCTGCGATCCACACCCACTCATAAAATTCAAACTTGGGTAATCAAGCCAATTAATTAATTTTTGGATACACAAATTTATTTAAAGCTACTGTATGTCAGTCCTGCTCGTAAAAAGATGCATCTCATTCTCTGAATCCACTTACGACTCTGGCAAGTACAAGTTCGCTCCTCGATTCTTATAACTTTCTCTACACCACAAAAGTATGTTCAGCGTTTTTCCGCGACTATCTGCATTGTGATCCTTTAGTAAGTCGAAACTGCAGATAGCTCACTTTATTAATTAGAATAAAATAAAGGATAAAGCTCTCGGCGTTGATCAATCCCTGAGGGATGCGCCATGCATTCGACTTCATTAAGTATCGTTGGAGGTGATTGAATGCATATCTGGCCTTTACAATGACTCGCGGTGGCCTGCCGATGTATCGAGCCAGTGCTGCTATGCTCCCAGACAAGTTTGGTACCAATTTGCCGACCCTGGAGGGATGGAAGGCTTGGTGGGCCATGGGCGCATTTCACGTGCGCGCCGCAGTGGCGCCTCCAACCACTGCGCCACACGGGCCCATAATTAGAATAAAAATGAACAAAATCTGGGATCCCTACGAGACCGTTCAAGGCTGCCTTTTTCTATGGTGAAAAAATCACTAATTTTTGAAGCAAAAAGGTCCATCATTTTTTTATTTTTTATTGCAAAGGAGAGGCATGTACTCGGAAGGCAAATATAATTGAACTAGGCGATTGGCACAGAACCGTCCTATACAATAGTTATCCCAATGCACCAAAAATGCAGTAGTTAGGCCAACACACAAGAAATATAGCAGTTAGACCAGCGCATCAGTATTATGTGGTAGTTAGCTTGGTTGAGTGCAGTTGTCAGAGTCAGCTATCGGAGGCTAATAATCACTAGCTCAAAATAGAATTCTTGACTTCATACGAATTTTCCAAGCGGAACTTTCCGTTATTCCCACATAGTCATTTCCACATGGCATATCTTATACATGAAAATGGTGTAACTAAGTCTTCACATAGCAGTACTAATATAACCATAGCAGCACAACTAAGTTAACGCTATGTATTCGTTTTTTGATGAGTTAACACGAGGTTGATAATAATATTTATTATCGGCTAACGTTTCGACGTCTTCGTCTTCATCAGAGCCGAAGCTCCGAGTCGATGGTGCTTGCTGTTTGTCTCGATCTGGCGGCTTCGCCTTCGTGTCAAGTCTTCCTCAGCGGTCCGTCTCCTCGAATGGGGCACACTCATTCAGTGGTGCCCTTTTATACACGATGCTGATGGTGGATATAATGATTATCATCGACTCGGATCATCGGCTCTGATGAAGTATCAACCTCGTGTTAACTCATCAAAAAACGAATACATATTGATTAAGCACACCGAGGTTCAAAGAAAGTCGGTTTCGAAGTATTAAGTTAACACTCTTGCAAACAGCGTAGACAATAATACGTCCAAGCAGTAAGAATATACTGGTTCATTACCTCTCCTCTCATCCCTCACACACCAAAAGGGCGCTTATAAGAAATATCTTTCGAACCGCCGCCAACGTGTGCATAGGTAGAGAGCAAAGGGATCGTCGATCGAAAAATCGTCGAAACTGGCCAGCCAAATAGCCATTTCAAATGGTTACGAAACTGTAGCTCCTCGGCATAGGCATAGAGGAAAAACTACCCTCAAAGCGATAATTCTAGCGAAAACAGGGCTCCGTTCCACTTACCCTTTATTTCTAGCGAAATAAGTGCAGCCATAAAACGTTGCTTAATAAGGGCCGGTCTAGAGAAATCAGTAAGAGTGGCAGAAATACCTCCGGACACTCTGGGACGCCAGCTAAATCGCAACCGCCTATATGACCGTCTATGTATAACGAAAAACCACATAATTTGCCCTAACGGTAGAGACGGTGATTGCATGACCTCGGGTACAGTCTACCTGATCACTTGTAAAGCGTGCGGGGACGAATACGTCGGCGAAACGGATAGACCGCTCTGCGTCCGCATAGAAAAACACCTAGTCGGCAAATCTAAATTAAAACCAAGCACTCCACTTGGTGCGCATAGGATGCAGGAACACAACGGAAAAGATTTCGAAGTAGGAGTCACTATCCTCACGCACGAATCAAAAACATCAGCGCGTAAAACTCTTGAAGCGCTTTGGATCAATTCCAAATATCCAAAAATGAATCGCGAGAAGGAGTGTCTTGTCATCACGCGTGACCTGGCACCATGCCTCAGGCTAATCTAATGGCCTGACACAGGCACAGTCCTCGCCCATGTAGTACTCTGTGCGGCTGCTATCCACCAACTAACTTTACAAGAAATAAACGGTAAGTGTTTAAATGAAGTTGTTTCTTATGCGAATACAAATTTATTTGTTAAGTTTTATCTACTGGGGTTATGAAAGTGTTTGGCTGAGTAGATCGCACCTTTCAGTTCGACCATTCCTGGTTCTGAAGAAGGCGAAACCGCCGAAACGTCAGCTATTGTATCCCAACAAATTCTATAATAGCAATCTCGTGTCTGCTTATTGAAATGAAACATCGAATTATCAATCAATGCCGAAGTTAACAGAAACTCGGTCTTGGGAAATAATACGTCCATTTTGCTAGGGTATTATAGTGGTAAAGTAGTTGCACTAGCAATGACGAAGAGGACGCTGCCGTGAGACAACTTATGAAGTAGGATATGTAGGATAATACGTATATCACGCAAATACATAAAAGGGTATCGATGGGATCATGCGTAGGGGGGTGCTAAAAAAATGAATCGATGTGACAATTGTGATTCTCGTAGAGTAGTTATGGAGAGCGTCAGTTTCCAAGGAAGTTGCTGGATTAACAATGCGTAGAATTTACACGAGGAATGACGACAACATTAATATGTCGATGATGCAACAATGCCAGAAGATTTATTGAAAACTAACATCTAGTCTAGATAAATTGAAGGACACGTAGAAGAAGCCCTCTCACTTAGAAGAACAAAATGATGAAGAAGGGAGACGGCGATCTCCACGCTTCGTCTGAAAGAGGATTTGAAGTCTGATCAATTCCCAATCATCCTGCAGATGCTGGACTGTGAACAACTTACAAACACAGTATGACCAGCTGGAGGCAAAAATACCAGACAGCTGTTGTGCCTTATTGGTGGTGGTACGAGCTGGCTGTGAGTATCTACAAAGTTGTTTACGAGATATTTTATAATATGCAGTAGATATAAACAGATGATTGTAGAGACCGCTCTCAACAGAAGAGACAGTGCATACAACAAAGGCATTGATTTTGCTAACGAATTTTCCGAAACTTTGATGTGCAAGAAAAAGCTGGAAGAAAATCGTTTCATAAAATTCTCAAATCCTCGAGCACTCCGGTTTAAAAAGTACCAGTAATTCTAGAGAAACTAACATCGTCATGGCAAAGTTGCTAAAGGTGTTTTTTACTGTGAATAAAGAAGAAAAGTATTACCCGGTTTAACTGCCGGAAAAATACAACCCAACAAAATTCAATATTATCACCCAACCACTAATTCGCTGGGATACCCTTTTTTTGAAAAGGCGCATTTGTAGCGAAGTAGTCGGAGGAGCCCTGCCACACACATTAGATCGATCCGCTCGCCCGTTGCTCGCAAAGCCTTTGATCCCTCCGGGGTCTACAAATCAGTGCCAAACTTCTCTAGGAGGATAGTACCACTGGCTCAATGCATCTTTAGGCACGGCAAGTCATTGTAAAATCCAGATGTTCATTCAATCATCTCCACCAATGCTTAATGAAGTCGAATGCATGGCGCATCCCTTAGAGATTGAGCAACGCCGAGAGCTCTATCCTCTATCCTTTTTTCCCCTTTTCCGCCTATTATCTCTGGGTTACGAAGTCACAATAACGAAAGGCTTCATGACTTTCTATTTATTTAGCCCTAGATATCACTACTAATAATGATTTTTTATCGTATTTTTATTTGAAAATGACGAATTATTTAATATTATTGGTTTGTATTTGAGGGAATCTGCAATATCTATCAACAAGGTGGTAATCTCCATATTCCGCGAGACGTAGCATATAGAAAAAGCCCGCCTGTTCTGCCCGATTAGTGTCGGAGGACAATTTCAGTTCCACGCAAGATCTCTTACGAAGACATACGTGACATTGCTGGCCTGTCATCCATGAAATCATGCAAGAGATCTGTCATCACGCTTTACGAATGTGAAGGACACTTTTTTGCAGTCGTCAGCCATATGCGACTCTGAGCGGCTGTTCTTCCTCGGTGGAAGACAAATGAAAAAAGAGGCTCTGAAGAAGGCCATTCTGCCGAAACGTCAGCTACGATTGTGTTGTATGTGTATTATTGCATGGAAGTAAGCGTATGCTGTTTAACAACCTCGCGATTGCTAAGAAAGAAAACGACGAAGGACACTTCGTCTACACTGCAAGTGGTGAGGAACCGATAATAATCGACGCAAAGCTATTCAGCGAGTAAGTTCTGCTTTTTCACTCTTTTTTAGCTTTCAGCTAGTTCACAAAGATATAGTGAAGAGGAAAATTCGCAATGAATTTAATTTACACACTTGTGTTTATACTGAGCTAGATCACTGAAAGAGCAACAATGTCCAGATGCTTCGTTGTCCTCAAAATCTTGACCAATTAGTATACAATCTATTGCTCAAACATCTCGTCGAAATTTAAATCAGCAACAGTAAGACTTAAGAAACTCATCACAATACGGTTCATACATAGGTAAAAATTGTGAGATCTTACACGACTCTGTTAACCTTACAGGACGCTTGTGGCGTACTGGTGGGAGGCGCCAATGGGGCACACACGTAGAATCGATCCTGGCGCTTGATGGCCCACCAAGCCTTTCATACCTCCGGGGTCGGCAAACTGGTATAGGACTTGGCTGAAAGAAAAGCAGCACTGGTTCGATACATCGGCAAGACACCAGGAGTCATTGTAAGGGCTAAATATGCATTCAATCATCTCCATCGATAGTTATTTAAGTCGAATGCATAGCGCATCCAGCAGGAATTGATCAACACCGACGGTCTTGTCCTTTATGCTTTATAGTATGACTCTGTTGTGAAAATAAAATTTTCATTTAATGATGACCAGGTTCTCCTTTTTTACGGAGGCAAACGACGGTTTTCTCCCTGCTACGTTTACACCCGTTCAAAATCACTATCTTTCGAAAGTCTGAGCGGTAAAAAGTTAAAACCACAGGCAGTAGTTTGTTAGCAAATTACGGCGTACCGTTCACGTAAAGTTGGAAGATCTTCGCTGAAAACGAATGCGAGGAAACGAATGGAATGTGAGAAGTGGGCGGATCCGCAGAGTTAACGTGAAGACACTTAACACTTAACGCTTGAACGGCCCTTCCTCACTGGCTGAGCGGGCTCCAGCATAATCACCATTTATCGGAGATTTGTTGGTTAAGCCATTGTGATTTCCTGGAATCCCAAGGTCAGCCTGGCCAAAGTCTGCCCCAGGTCTTCAAAAGCGCGTGCCGTTGCAGCCCTTGTGGATCAGAGGGATATTTTCCACTAGGCGAATTTGATACCAGGCAGGCGATGGATCCTGGTATTTGTTTGCTTTTAGCTGGGCTTCCTGATGGAAACGCCGAACTCCTCAGCTTGGGAGACCCTACCGGGAGGATGATTCCCCCAGCTGTACATCGCAGTCTAACACCCAGGAACACCTCCCACCTACGATAAGGCGGTAAACCGTTGGGAGGACGTAAAGACAGGTCAAATAAAAATAGAAATAAAAAACATCTGGTTGCAGGACGGTTGAAGGACGAAGAAATGCTGCCTCTACAACGGCTTCACACTTCTGGGAATAAGCATCTAGGAGAGGAAAAAACATTTTAAGTCCATCATAGTGACTGCAACTAGGTGCAGTATTCGTGAAGGCGGGCAACTCGAAGTTTTATATAAAGTAAGAGTTAGAATTTTAATCTCTATTTGAGATTTTAATTGCAGAAACCTCATAATATCCCAAAAAACGTTTTACGGTAAGAAACTTTTTACATGCGCTTCGTAGCGAATGGAAAGAAATCTTGAAATAAACGAGTTCGGTGGTATTCACCGTCTTCCCTTTTTTGCTGCTTCGTTCGGCACTTTGAGTATTGCTAAAAGGGCATCACTGAATGAGTGTGCCCCATTCGAGGAGACGGACCGCTGAGGAAGACCTGACTCGACACGAAGGCGAAGCCGCCACATCGAGACGAATAACAAGCGTGGACCATCGACTCGGTTCATCGGCTCTGATGAAGACGAAGACGTCGAAACGTTAGCCGGTAAAAAATATTTTTATCAACTTCGTGTAAGCTCATCAAAGAAAGAATACATTTTGAGTATTGCGTTCATCTTATTTCTCATTGGCAGTACTTAGCACAATGGCAACGTTTTCGGCAAAGCGATGATTTGACAGATTTTTTCCACCAACGTGCACTTCCTTTTTAGAGACACTGACCGATTTCATTGCCCACTACACAGAAAGCATGAATACCCTTGGTGAGACGGTGCAGCTAATTTTTTTTCTGTGGAAAGTGCTGCATTCGAAAGGCTTCTCTGACTCATATGCAGCTTGGTTGTTTCCTATAACCCATGTAGCCAAATCCCTCGTATTGTTTCGCTCACTAAGTTGAATATTAGCTAAAATCCTTAATATTCTACTTAGGGCTTCAAAAAAATACATTCTACTTAGGATAATATTTACTAGCAAATTTCAACGGTTCCCTCCGTTCAGTATTGCGACGCAAAAGGTTTCCCTGTCATCTGTTAAACTCCTCTTTTCGAGAAACATGTCAATTAGGATGAGAATAGAGTTAAATTTTTAGCAGGTTTTTTTTAAACATCTATGTCTTCTGTTCGTCACAGAATGAACACTACTCTCAGTTACCTGCTTCGCACTTTAGTGATGCGTTCCTATTTCTTCCAAGACGAAGTTATGAATAAGTGATGCGTGGGACTGGACTACTCCATCGACAGTTCGCGACACAACCTTCTATTTATGGATAAAATTAACAAGACTTTTTTATTTTTGTTTTTATTTATGTCACATATCTCGGCATCACACCCTGTGCCAAGCCCTACATTTCTCGCCTTCGATTCCTTTCCACGCATCCTCATCAACGAAACATCGAATTTCCAGGTTTCACTGCTGTTGTAGGAGTTTTGGCTTTATTAATGGGTGTTGTTGAATGTTGGTCGGCTCTGTTTTCCTTTCTCGGATAGTCGTGCTAGGGCCTTCTTAGATCCTCATCATGAGAAGTCATTTTCTGTGAATTGGAGGAAGTCTGAGAATATATAACCACAATGACATTAAGATATTTGCAAAACCTCGGAGTGTACCTGTCTTCTACAGTAAAGGTCGAACACGCTATCACCCTTTCCCGGGATTAGTGTGTTCACCACCACATAATGAGGATCCCTCGTTTCGCCTTTCTCTCAACCGTGTTTCTGAGGTACTACCAGCAGTCACCCGTCAACGGGATTGCCGTAGTTTCGACTGAATGCCGCTTTGTGCCTCCCAGATCAATCCAATTTCATTGATGGATGTTTGCTGATAGACCCATAAAACACAGTTTTGGTCTACGTAGTTACTAAATGAAAATGATTTCATTTGCTACTTATAGAGAATGTCAGAAAGAAGACGCATAAGGAATTGCAATGGCAACCTGATGGTGTGTTGCTCTGGTATGTTAAAAGATAAAAGACGGGCGTTAAGCATTGGACAATACCTGAAAAACTGGTCATGCTTTCGACATTTTCAAGCACGGTAGAAGTGACTGAATGCCTGTGTGACCTGCGAAATGGCCTGTGTGGTCTACCAATGTATCAAGTACGGTATTTCTATCCACACAAGCCCGGACTCAATTTTCAGACTCCTGAGAAAAAAGGGTTTGGTGAGCTAAGGTAGTGAGGGAGATCCACTTCGTATTCTGGGTACCTCTATCGACTATGCTTCAGGTGCGGGACAACTTTCTGTACAAATATACGACAGCTGCACGGTAAACATCTTGTTGTTCGATGTAACACTTCAGATTTTTCAGCCATCGATTTTTTTTTATTCAATAGGCAAAATAACTGACATCATTCTTGCTTATGTGAAGCTGTGGATCATCCTGCCACCAGAACGTGAGCTGGAGATCATTTCGATTCCGGGTTACAAACATCTATCTCTTCCGAACTTCAGTAAACGTACTTCGACCTAAAGCGTTAACACCTCGATTCAACGTCCAGGATTGTTTTGTAAGCACAATGAGGTTCTGAATCATTAAATAGTGAGTCATTATTTGAAAGTAGGTTTTTATTAAGATAAAACATAGTCGGGCGTCTGTGGCACACTGGTCGCAGGCCCCCTAAATAATGCACATATGGGATGGATCCCTGCGCCCGTGGCCTACCAAGCCTTCCATCTCTCCTGAGTCGGCAAATTGGTGCACTTGTCTGGGAGGTTAGCAGCAATAGCACCACTGGCTCGACACAGCGGTAGACTATGGCGAGTCACTGTAAAGGCTAGATATGCATCCAATCGCTTCCAACAATGCTTAATAAAGTCGAATGCATGGCGCATGCCTCAGAGATTGATCAACGTCGAAAGCTGTATTTTTTTAAACGCAAGGTCGCTACATATTTTATTCCGACTAAAGAATACTGTGCAATGTTCCACTCCATTTAATTTGTCTCAATGCGCAACACAAAAGCAGGGTACTCAACTCGAACCATCAAAAGGTTGAAAAAAACGTTAGCGCTGAGACGTTAACAACAAGAAAGTTGCGTATCATCTTCCTACAAGAATACTAGAAGAGCAAAGTAATCAGTAGTCACGGGTTAACTCCATTTATGACAGTTAACGTAGCCGTAAATTGTTAAGGTCTATCACTTGTGGTCCCGTTGATCGTCAATCGCATAAAATATTCCAATGTTAGCCATTAGGATGTTATTTTTACCAGAATCATTCACATATCACCTATCAGCACCATATCTGCTTCGTGATATCGCAGTCTTGGTTACAGAAGTGTCCTCTGTGGTGGCTCAACCGCATATGTTACTCCGATTTTATGATGTCACTCGATTGGGATGAGAAAGGTATATGTATTGATGGAAAATTCCTATCAAACTTTCGTTTTGCCGACGACATTGTCATCTTCTCAAGAAGTACTAGCGAAGCAGAGATGATAATCAACGAGCTCAACGAAGCAGGATAAAGATCGGACTTCGCATAAATCGAAAGAAGACCCAGTTCATGAAAAACCCATGGTGCGAAGGCGAAAAATGTGAATTGGATGGTTCTCTCATTGCAGAGACCACCTCGTACGTACACCTTGGGCGATCAATGAACATGAAAACAGCATGAAGCAAGAACTAGGTAGAAGAAGGAGAGCAGCTTGGGCGGCATTCGGGCCTCTCAAAGAAGCCACCGACCAACTGAAGAACCCGAAGGTCCACGCTCACCTCTTCGATTCTACAGTCCTCCCAGCGCTCTGTTATGGTGCAGAGACGTGGGTTGATACTTCAACAACGTCAAGAATTCTTCGCACTATTTACAGAACTCTTAAACGATGTCTTCTAAGACATAACCGGCACTCTCATTATCTAGCCGGAATGCGAAGCTCTGACCTTCGAAACCGGTCACATCTTCGAGATCCAGAAGAATATACATCGATGACGAAACATAGATGGGCCGATCACATATTGAGAAGAACAGACGACAGATGGACGAGAAGAACAGTAGAGTGGACTCCAAGAGAATGCAAACGTCCCCTTGGACGACCGCCTACACGTTGGGCGTACATGTTCGTAAACAAAGTTAATCAGCTGTACCTGCAGCTGAAGTTGCTCAACAGATCACGGTATGAGACTCGCAAGCGATACCATGCTCGAACAAGACCACTACCACGGACTATGATTGCGAGAGAAAGGAACGAATGGCATATGTGCTGGGGTCCGCACAACTCGTGAAGACGGACCGTCCAAGTATCCAAGTAAGTAAATAGTATCAACGGACATAATCATTATATCCACCGTCAGCAACGTGTACAAAAGGGCACCACCGAATGAGTGTGCTTCATTCGAGGACATGGTCTTTGAATTTATTAATTCTCTAATTTCTCACATGCCACATTTTTGTGCAGCTGTGAGGTTAGAGATATGCTTTCTGTCGCGATAGTGGGAAAGGGTTTTGAGAAAATCGTCCGAAAACATGCGAAACTTGGTATCAATTTCGACATGGGGATCCTGTTGTCTGAGGAACGCTCTGGGGAAAGGAGATGGTGGTAATCGAAAGCTGTATTCTTTTTAACACAAGATCGGTACATATTTTATTCCGACTGAAGAATACTGTGCAATGCTCCACACTATTTAATTTGTCTCAATGCGCAACACAAAAGCAGGGTACTCAACTCGAACCATCAAAAGGTTGAAAAAACGTTAGCGCTGAGACGTTAACAACAAGAAAGTTGCGTATCATCTTCCTACAAGAATACTAGAAGAGCAAAGTAATCAGTAGTCACGGGTTAACTCCATTTATGACAGTTAACGTAGCCGTAAATTGTTAAGGTCTGTAGTTCCTATAATGGTGCTAAAAGAAAAATATGGTAGATAAGAATAAAACCTAATTTTATTTGTTAAGAATTGGCTTCTTCGCGCAAAAAATTTTCGGATGTAACTCGATTCCGATTTTCACCACTTTTTGTGAGTGCTATTTCAGTTATAATAAAATGGTAAAGTAGAGGTATTTTCTAGCAAAACCTTGCCACGTTGCTATCTTCGGCTCCACCTATGCTTCGTTCTAAGATTCTTTTTCTTCAGGTGTACGCTTATAACAACAGTTCTTCGAGAGTACAAGTTAGAACAAAAGTAGTTGTGAAAAGATATCTAAGTATCCAAACTTAAACGAGATCCCAGTCGAAATATCGAAGAACTGCGAAATAACAGCATTGGAGCTGAACATATCGTCCGTTTTGTTAATGGCTTCCTGGTGGCACACGGAGGCATTTTGGCAATACAGCTAGTTTTAACAAAGGAGAAAAACAGTTTTTTGACTTGTCCTATGGATTACGGCAGCCTAGTGATGTACCACTTCACTGTTCTGGTCCTTCCAGACAAAAATCTTTGTCCGGGATTCCGGGATCGAAAATACGACCACATTCGTATTGCAAGGTCTCCTCAACACACGTCATTGGGCTGTAAATTACATATATATATAAAATCTGTAAGCGATAAACTCATCTTGAGACTGATCACCCCAGATTTTCTCACAAGGCGTTCTAGTTGCAGGTAGCATCTGGTGATCACCTGTGTCATCTATAGACCCGTTGATCGTCGAGTGACTCGAGCGGGCGACAGTAAATCCTCCGACTCTCCCAGAGTGGACATGGAACTTATTTGTTGGAGGCGTCTCCTAACCACCTCCCATATACTTCCCTGTCACTTGCAGGCTTTTGGCCAAATTGACCCGTAGTATACAATCCGCATAAAGCGAGAACGCACCCACACATGCATGCATGAATACGCCTAGCAAATACGGAAAGTATGTGCCAAATCGGCGCAGCAAAAACAGGGAGTCCATCCCCTGGATCCATCTGTGTCTCAGGGAAGCATAGGTCGCTTTTGGTTCGCGTTTAACCTCCTATCCGCCACCTGGGGACGCGTCACGTAGCCTCGTGACTAATCGGCTCGAGATCCCTCATGTGAGGAAGATCCATGGAGCATCTGGTGATAGATATCAACAAATTGTGAGGTTAACGATTAAATAGGACATAAATTTCATATCAAATGGCGTAAGAAACCATCATTCGTGAAACCCTTCAGCTCACGATAATCCGAAGAATCCCTTTACGTTACTCTGAAATGACAACCTCGCATGGAGACAGCTGAGAACAGGATTTTAATCCGACTCTTTTATATTATTTCTCTTTACAGGTACCCGCCGTAACATCCACCGCCATTATTCTAGCATGTCTTGCATTCGATAGATTTCGTTTCATTCATCATCCATGATGCACTCTGGATTTTGCTTGCAGGCTCAGTTCATGTACGGGATTTCCGTCTTTGTAATGAATGTCGTTGAATGCTGCTCGAGTCGATTCCGTCTGGACTTCTACGGTACCCGCATTGGACTGTTCTCACGAAAACTCGAAAAATTTCGGCAATCGTAAACAAGCCTTCTACGAGCTCACTGATACTCGATCGATGCAAAGCCTGGTAATCAACACGGTGGGTTGAAGGAGAACAGCACTACTCCTTCGTGATCAAAACTGTATCTGTCACTGTCGTCTCGCTCATCGCCGAATCACTTCAGTGAATACCAGTAAACGTGCCATATCTTATTGTGTCGCACAAGAATATTCCATTGGGTCCTCACCCATTGAGCGCAATATTTTTCTTCTAGTGTTTTTGTAAAAAAAAAAAACTTCAACCATTGCGACGGTAGTCTAACATCATCATCGGTTAGGCAAAACCTACGATCTATAATACTACGATGTGGTCTATTTCATTATGGCGCCCTCCAATGGGAGACTCCCTCGTCCAGTGTTGAGTATAGGGCTTCTCAAAATGCAAATTACCACGATTAGTCTTAGCCGTCAGATAAACTGAGACAACCGCTTATTCTGCTTGTTCCATTCCAATCTGTGAGTCCCAATGTGGCGTTCTTCGCAACTTCTCATAGAT
>MQTX01000364.1:136322-168056 GCA_009735665.1 Angiostrongylus cantonensis
GCTACACTCTTTTATATATGGTCTACATAACAAATTAAGCATTTACTAAAAATTTTACTGGGGCATTTTTCCGCAAAGTGTTCATCTAAGCAGTCTCCTAATACATAAATACCCTTTATCCTTAAGCCTTAGATAAAGCAATGACCACTTTTTTGCAGAAATAATTCCAACTAAAAAACATTATCATTTTCAGCTTGCAAGAGATTGCACTTTGGATATATCTATAACACAACTGGTTTTACGTTCATGAACGCCTACGCCCACGGATCTCCCTCATGTGAGGGATCCCGAGCCGGTTAGTCGCGATGCTACGTGGCGCGTCCCCAGGTGGCGATAGGGGATAATCGAGGACCAAAAGCGAGAAAAGTGCTTCCCTGAGACGCAGGTGGATCCAGGGGATGGACTCCCTGTTTCTGCTGCGCCGATTTGGCACATACTTTCTGTATTTGCTAGGCGTATTCATGCATGCGTGTGTGGGTGCGTTCTCGCTTTATGCGGATTGTATTCTACTAGTCAATTCGGCAAAAAGCCTGTAATCAAGTGACAGAGAAGTATATGGGAGGCGGTTAGGAGTCGCCTCCAACAAATAAGCTCCATGTCCACTCTGGGAGAGCCTGGCAAGCTACCCGTGAGTATAACCAGCCCCCACGTTCAGAGCCCAGCAAGCTATACGTGGGTATATGCGTATGAATGATAACCAATGGACAAGGGCTGTTAGTGACTGGATTCCTCGGGATGTCAAACGTACTGCAGGAAGACCACCGACCCGATGGTCAGAATTCTTTACGAAAAGCCTAGAAGAAAGATATGATGCTCGACGAGCCCCTAAAGCGAGGAGAACCCACTGGGCTACTCTTGCACGCGATAGGGAAAAATGGAGGATTTACTGACTCCCGCTCGAGTCACTCGACGATCAACGGGACTACAGGTGATACAGGTGATACAGGTGAACGCCTACGCAACCATAGAGCGGTGCAAAATCAGCGCGTGTAAAAGCGCTTTGGTTAAAAAACGGATCGGACCGAATAACGAGTATGACATCACTGACATTACAATCACAGGTTCTGCTACTGAAGTTACCGTAAACTTGAGGATTATGAATGCCACATGTAAGAAGCGGATTTCCTGGTTTGAAAACATTAAAAAGGCATTTGTTTTGTAAGAACTGAAATTCTTTGCACATGAACTGTTTCAAATGGCCTAGGAGGTTGAAGCACTACCGGTCTATTTTTCAATCGTATTGTTACATTGATTGTGTCACGAAAACAAATAAACTTTTAGACAAAACGCTCACTTTTTGACTTCTCCAACGATCCACTTAAAAATAATTCTTAAGGCTGAGAGTGGATTGGTGTAGGAGTACAGACTGTTCTTCATGACGGGTTTTGGTCTCATGTAGGCTCTCCATGGGAGGCTTGAAAGCACGCAATAAAAAAAACATTGTGAAAGAATACGGATAGAAGAATACGGAATACGGAACACAATGCATCAACAGCCATCTGTCAACTAATCAAGAAAAGACAGGGGAAAGAAAGGACCTGCTTGGTGTGGTAGTGAACGCGTTGCTTCCCGGAAAGGACAATAGCACGTTGGTTCACCACCATAGACACCTGCGGTCCAGAGTTTTGCAAATATCTCAGCATCAATTTCAACTCATTATTTACTGCCTACTTCTTTTAATGGCAGGTTATTTAATGCGAAATATAGCTTTAATGATGCTGAGATATTTGCAAAACTCCAGACCGCAGATGCTTGCGGTGGGGAACGAACACGCTATTGTCTTTTGCGAGGGGTAACGCGTTCACCACCACACCATGCGGGTCCTTCGTTTCGCCTGTCTCTCAGCTATTCCTATCGATCTTTTGCCATCAGCGATCACCAATCAGTGGAATTGATCTGGGGAGCCCAAATCGGCAACGAACCCAGTTAAGCTGAGGCTGCCGTTATAATCACAATTATAACTTATTAGTTACTGCCTACTCTTTTCAATGGCAAAAATTAAAGTAAGTCATTAAACGTTAAAGTCATTAAAGTTATATCTCAGCATCGTTGTAATCAAGAATAATTTTCGAAAGCAATACATTCCTTTGCCATTTTTCAGGAAAATTATTCGGTAGTGTCCAAAAAGATTTACACCTGTATTCCTCTCAGAGTAAAGTATTTCTTTTGTTCGTTACTCATAAAGTAAGTTGAACAAAAGTTAGCACTCTATTATACATAATCTAAAAATACACTATTATACAAGAATGATTTTTCATTAGAATAAAACATTAGGCAACATGAAATAAACGCTGCGCTAACAACATCCCTTTATTCATCACCAGTGCAATGACCCTAAAGATATAAACAACGACGGATCTTTTAAGTGCATCATCTGCATCACCTGTATCACCGATCTTCCTATTGATCGTCGAGTGATTCGAACAGGCACCATTAGGCAAGTCTGTTCAGATATGTTCCGTTCGTTCTAGGAAATCGCTTGCCATCACATCTTTCTCCTACAGTTTTCACCAAAAATTCTGCCCATCTCGTCGATGGTCTTCTTGCTCTTCGCTTGAAATCCTGAGAAATTCATACGCTAGCTCTCCTGCCCATCGCTTGTCCTTAACACGCATTACGCGTGCCGCTAACTTTTTAGCTATTTCCGACATTTTCGCATACACAGCGGCTTCTCCGGTGTTTGATCATTGACTAAAGTCGGAACTTCGGATCACCTCGATTACTTGTCTGATGCGGCATATTCCTAGCATTGTGCTTTCAAATACAAGTTCGATAACCTTGAGTGGTTTCTTTTCTCGTTCCACTGCTTGTGTAGCGATCACGTCTTCGACATGTACTATAAAGCAATAAGAACCGTGATGCCGAAAAGGTGGGCAAGAAGTCGGGTGCTGTTTGCTTTCTTCACTTCATCCCCGATGCTCTTAAAAGCTACCCAAGCCACCAGCTTTTCAATGCTTAGCTCTGAAACTAAGTTATTCACCATGCTGACATCACGACTGAAAAGACCCGTCCAACCTTTGGTTTTCACTCCGCTGTTGTGCCACTGGAATGTCCGCATGACGTTCTCGAGGGTGGCGGCAACTAATTTTGAAGAGGTTATATAGCCTTGCGTAATACCTCTTTCAACATCTATGCTAATATGCTTGTAGAACTGTGATATTTTAGCTGTGAGATTATGAAGCTCATAAAAAATTTAATAGAGACGACCTGACTCTCCACATCTTCAATAACGACATCTGTCTCAACTGAGTCGACTGCTTCATTCTATATTAAATGGAAGCTGGGCAGAGCTTTCTTAGTGCATGGACGGAGTTGATATATAAATTCATGAGCAGAAGTAACTGCAGCGTTTCCGAGACCTGCACAGAAACAAATTGCTAGGCACACGCTCTGCTAATGGCTAGCTCCTTCAAATTTCACTCACTTGGTTGGATACTTGGACATCCCGCTTCATGGTAGTAGTTTGATTCGATCACGCTGGAGGGTGCCTGTAGTCTCACGTGGTGATCTGTACAACACCGGCAGCTGCGAGTACAATTGATTAATTTTAGTTAAAAACCTGTCCACCTAACACGTGAGTACCTTACCCATAGGAATGTCTACAGTTGTTTACGTCACGTTCCGTCTCTTTTTCTCATTATATGACTGCCTCATCTATGATATGCTGTCAATATGTATTTTCCTGGGTTTCGAGAATATGACAAATTTCTGCCGGATGTTTCAGAGGACATCTTCCAAGCGTTCTATGAGCAGTGCGCAGTATTCTGAATGTGGTTGAAGTGCCAGACCACGTTTCTGCTCAATAAAAGAGCGCTGGGAGGGACCGTTGAAACGAAAGTGAAATGAAAAGGGCCTTTGATATGCTCGAAGGTAACAATCTTCGTGAGTAGCCTGCAGACTTCACTAAAAATGAAAGCGGACCATGATTACAAAAATTTCCTCGGTCACCTTTTTTGAGAGCAGGATGACAGTCGGCAGCCTCCCTAGCTCTCTGCGATTTTCTCGATTTGAAAGTAACGCGCAATTTGGTTGCGAGAAGTATACGTAATTTGTAGCCTCCGGCTCGAAGAAAGTCGCCGGTGATATTTATTATCGGGCCCTGCAGGACCAGATGTCTCTTTTATGTTTTTGTGGCACTTGGACTTCGGAGAGGACTATTTCAGGTGTCTTCTTGCCAGTGGGGATTTAACGTTCCGGTACGGAGACTATGGATTGGAAAAAATTAGAGAAGACCTTTTTCTTCATCAATTCCTAGTCCTCATGCTAAAGTGTCAGTGACCACATCTTAGTTAAATAGGCCTGACAGCGAAACAAACACTTTGCTCGCATATACTTACGGAATTTCTTGGATTGGTACTCATTTGTGCTGCTTCTATTAGTTTGTTCCACCTCTCTCGATACACATCTTCCTGCAAAGCTCTTTTGCAACCGAAATTTATTACTAGCAGGGTTAAGTGTGCTGCAGTAGAATCAAGCTTCATTTTCATTCTCCTCTAGAGAACGCTTTTGCTGTAATGGAGATGCGACTTGATCTTCTTGTTGAAGAACTGAGACAAATTTAGCAAAACTTTCCACTCATTTTAAAAACAGCTCGTGGCCTTCGGTAGAGTCTTCCTTAATCTGCCAGCAAATTTTGAATAAGATTTCTTTGAAGATTTTGCTCCAGAGAACGCCTTTTTCCAGTCATCGGACTTAGAAAAAAGTGATCGAACTCATAACAGAATCCCACAACCGACTTTCTATTTCTAACCTCGCCATTGATCAAATAGTTCTCGATATTCTTGCTGAGCAAACACAAGGTGTTAATTTATTCTTTATTCCGTAAGAGCTGATGTTTCGTCGGATTTCCCCTTCCACGGAGCCTGGAATGGTCAAGTTGACAGCAGCCTACCCGGCCAAACACCTCCATAACCAAACAGAGAAAAGGCTAAACCAAGATTTCAATCACATTGAACAAAGAATAGCTTCTTTTCACACTCACCGCTATCTAACGCGGTTTTTAACCCTAATATTAACCCAGTTGTTGAAACATATTCCAGCCCACTCCATTAATACCCTAATGTTACTGGATCGTCTACGTACCACGTTCCAACACCGCGTACGCGATGGAGCCTTTCTATGTTACCGCCCCTTATACAAACGTGTCGAATGAATCCGCTATGCAAACCATCAGCGACCTACTTATACAACACGAATGAGCAATAAACATGTATGGCTTCTCGATTCAGCAGTTGATGACACTCTTAAAAGAGTGCCTAAACTGCTGAATCATCAGATGGTTCGGAAAGTACTAGGCTCAAATAAGAGGGTTGGCAATGGGACAGCGATTGGCATCAAGCTTCGCCATTGCATTCATGTCTAAGGTAGAAGCGCCAGCAATCGATCTCGATCTGTTACTCTACTGTAGATATACAGATGACTGTTTTGTCATTTACTCTATACAAAAGGAAATGGACAAATGTTTTGAGTTACTGAATGAACAGTCAGAGTATATTAAGTTCACCAGAGGGAAACCGAAGGAAAACTGGCTTCCATTTCTGAACGTGCAAATCAGCCTATCTCAAAGCTGCTACATTACGAAATGGTACCGAAAACCAAGTAGCAAAAATACTTGTTCATTACCTCTGCTATCATCCTTTACACACAAAAAGGGCGCTTGCAAGAAACATGTTTCGAACAGCAACCAGCGTGTGCATGGGAAGAGAGCAGAGAGAGCAGTCCAGGAACTCGGCACGGCGAATAGCCATTTTAAATGGCCACGAAACTGTAGCTCCGGATAGATGCAGGAAGAATCCTGGTCCTCCAAACGACAACTCTAACGATGAAAAGCTCTTGTTTATCCTACCCTTCATCTCAAATGGTGTAAGTGCAGCTATAAAACGCTCTTTAAGAAGGGCTGGTCTAGATAATTCGCTAACGATAAATGAAGTTCCGCCGAGTAATCTAAGACGCCAGCTAGTTCATAACCGCCTATATGACCGTCTGCATGCAACACAAAATTGCATAATTTGCCCTAATGGTAGAGACGGTGATTGCATGAGCTCAGGTACAGTTTATCTGATCTCCTGTAAGGCGTGCGGAGACGAATACATTGGTGAAACGGGTAAACCACTTTGTGTCCGCATAGGAGAACACCTAGTGGGCAAAAGTAAGCCACATAGTCCACTAGGCAGGCATAGGACCCAGGACATAAGAGGGAGGACTTTGATGTACGTGTTTCGATCCTCGCACAGGAATCGAGAACACAAGAGCGCAAAACTCTCGAGGTATTTTGCACTAATTCCAGAAATACGAAAATGAACTGCAGGGAAGAGAAGAATGCCTCCTTATCACGCGCGATATTGGGCAGTATATAAGTCTGTTATTCTGATGGGATAGGCACATTACGCTTCTATGTGAATTCTGTGCGGTTGGTCTCCACGTGACATACTCAGTGGAAGGCTCATAGAAAGCGGTGGACGTGAAAAAAAGCTACTATATATTCAATATGACTAAAATCTTCATTTTGCCTGCATTTTCTCTGCTTGGTTATGGAGGTGTTTGGCCGAGTAGATTGCTGACAACTTGACCTTTCTAGGCTCTGAGGAAGGCGAAATCCCCGAAACGCCAGCTTTAACGGAATAAAAAATGAAGTAACACCTCGTGTTTGCTCAACAAAAATATAGAGAGCTATTTTATTAAAACAGAATAATAAGACTATGTGCGGTTGGTCTCCACGTGACATACTCAGTGGAAGGCTCATAGAAAGCGGTGGACGTGAAAAAAAGCTACTATATATTCAATATGACTAAAATCTTCATTTTGCCTGCATTTTCTCTGCTTGGTTATGGAGGTGTTTGGCCGAGTAGATTGCTGACAACTTGACCTTTCTAGGCTCTGAGGAAGGCGAAATCCCCGAAACGCCAGCTTTAACGGAATAAAAAATGAAGTAACACCTCGTGTTTGCTCAACAAAAATATAGAGAGCTATTTTATTAAAACAGAATAATAAGACTATCGATGTGCCAACTAGTCACTGTCTTCCATTTTTAAGGAGATGGTCGATATCTGCAACTGTTACACCTCTAGGTAAGTTATTAATCCAGAGGCAACTTTCTACCCTCTGGAAAAGTCTTCCGTGGAAGAGACGTTCTGTTAACAGAAACCCTGTAAGTAGGTTCCATTCTCATTTATTTCTGCTAATCCTAATGTTCTGCTCCTGTATTCGATTTCGTTGGCCTTTCCTCCTTTAGCATTGAAAACTCCAACAAAAAATGTATCATACGATTTGCCATTGCAGAAACATGCTCCAATTGATGGTAAAAAACATTTAATTTGCGCTCTTCTGTTGCTACGGTCCTTGTGTAGCAATACTTAATTTCGCTTTTGTTTATGGCGGAACATGGTGTGGGGAAAAGATACGGCTCAACGAGATGGGTAATGAGTGGGTGGACGGCAAAGTCAACTCCTCGTGCATTTTGTAACACAACCTTCCCTCTCTGAATGACAAAAATTCCTTCATCTAAATGGCTTATGTCGGTCTTCCTTCTTTTTGTTTTTTAGAGGGATTATATTGATTTTTATGTGAGCACAGGCTTACTGTGTAAAAATCAGCTTTTGAGGAAGGTGTTTTGGTGTTTCCTCCCAACGGTTTACCGCCTCATCGTGGCCGGGAGATGTTCCTGGATGCCGGACTGCGATGTTCAGCGAGAGGATTCGTCCTCCCGTCAGAGTCTCCCAAGCCGAGAAGGAGTCCGGCGTTCCCATTAGGAAGCCTAGCTAAGAGTAAACCAATAGTGAGATCCACTACCGTATTGGTATCAAAGTCGCATAATGATAAATCTCCCTGTGATCCACAAGGGCTGCGACTATCTGTGGTAGTGAAGACCTGGGGTAGACTTTGGCCAGGCTGACCTTGGGATTCCAAGAAACCGCAATGGTTTAACCAGCAAAGCAAAAATCCCCAAAAAATAGAGGTTATTCTGGGGCCCGCACAATCAGTGAGCACGGGGCATTCAAGTATCAAGTATAATAACAACTTCGTGTTTGCTCATCACGAAAAACACTCGACTAATTTCATCTCAGCAACTTCTCTTGCTGCATTAAATTACGCATTATAAGCTCGCTTGCAGTTCTGTTATTGGTTTTCGACATTTCAAAACGTTTGCTTGACAGTTATGAGTCAACCATGTCAGAAACCATTGATGGCCCGCACTGAATGGAGTAGAAATCGATTTTTCGGATTTTCGATGACGACTGCAGGAAAAGTAAGCACTCTTCCGCACGCAACTCGATGTCGTCCAGTTGGTCTCTAGATCAGCTGTTTGTCACGGCCACCTCTCTGAATATCGTTAACATTCTGGGAATAAAATTCCTACCGTATGCTCTTGCAACCATTCGTCTTCATAAATATTAAAAATGCAAGCTTTCGTTACATTGTGTCGTTTCTTTACGTGATTAAACAAAACGTGTCATGAAAATCACTGAAATTCGAGAATATCCATAAGCAATCGTCTTTCTTGAAGTGTCATTTCGTCGCTGAAAATGATTTTGTGTGGAAGGTGCTTTTTCTCACAGTATCAAGATACCGCAAGTGCCATTGAGCGGACAATCCTGTGAAACTCAAAGTAAGCGTGCGGGGTGGCAAAAGCTGGCGATGAGTTCCGGCCCTCGGCATCCGAGAGAGCTGAGTGCCAACCATAGCACTTAAGGAATAAACCTAAAATAATTTCCTATAACTTTACCAAGGCCTATATCTCTTTTTCTTCCACTGTTCCAATTGCAATCGCTGGAAATTCACCCCGAAATCAGATTTGTTGTTGTGGGTTCACTTCTTTTGCTTAAAACCTTAGAACTAAGCTGGACATATTTTATGTAAAAGGAATTATTAAATATAGTTAAAGCAGACTAGTTTCAAGCGATGTTAACTGCAATAAAAAGTTCATAGTGCATGTTGAGTCGCTTCGCTTAGAAGCTCTATACGGTCTTAAGCACCACAATCCTAGGATTTTAAGCATTTCTCAAAAGTGGGAAACTTCGGAGAAAAACCATTTGCTTCTGAACTCTTCTGACTTAAATGACTGTCCACTTTTTTAATTGTACAGCAATTTCCGTCTGATTTTTCTCTCATTCGTTCGGCTCAGCAATCCTCATTCTTTCTACCGAATTTGTTTACTCATTTACAGAAACTCAGCCCGTGATCCCTCTAGGGCATCAAAGTCCAACTTTCACTTTAACATTTCCTACATCAATTTCTGATGTAGGAAATGTTAAAGTGAAAGTTGGACGCAAGCAATGTGACAACGGACTATGCTGACTGGTCAGTCACCTGTAAGAAGTTGCATTTTCCAGGTTTAGATTCCGTTTTCGAACTTATTGCCAGACTTTCTTTTTTATTTCCTTTGTGATAGTCGACGTTTTTCTACGGACTTCTTATTGAACTTTAAAACTACGTGGTAATCAATGTTTTTTTACAGCTTCTCATCGTTCATATAACCAATCACTACGTCGGACGTCGGAGAAAAGTTGGTTCTTCAAAGATGATTTTGCCTTTGTGGTATTTAAACAGTACTTTTTGTAATAGCTGAGCGAGTTGACATTGAGCCGCTTTCTGCTTTGAAGATGTCCTATCCTTCAATCAAGCAATACCTCACGCAGCGAACCACTGCACTCCAAGCGATTGCTAAAAATACCACGATGTTCCGCTTCCTTCATTTTCTGGTTCGGTTTTTTCACACAATCCCCTCAAGGCCGGTTTCAATACAAACGAACCTGAACTGGTGTAGAAGGATATATTTGCTCCAATTCCTCGTCATGTTTTAACGGCCCTTTCCTTTTCGTTTGTAAAGCATTACAAATCCTAGGTAATACTTTAATTAAAGCAAAGATATGGGTTGAATCTGGAAATGTTCTTTTTTAAATGATCGCATATGAAAGCAATTCAGAACGTTTTAAAGCTTTATGCTCCCTACTAATTTCGCGAACAGCTTACCAGCAGCACATTGTAGATAGTTATAAAGGCTCTCTTTGCGTAAAACGACGTTTTTACCTTAGATATTTGTAAGGAGAAGGGTTTAAAAGTACAGCGTTCGTCGCTCGCCAGCCCTTAGCATGCGTCATGCATCCAACTCCATGCATAGATCACTGAGGCGCGGGGCGCACCTGTTCCATGCAAGGCAGTTTCAGCGGCCCGCCGATATCTCTGATCAGGATCTTCTCTTACTCGTAAAAATGTGTGATCCCAATTCGTACTTCGGACTGCCGATTTGACTGTCCAGGACGGCCTGAACGAGCCCACAAGACCACAGTTGGGTTGCAGGGTACTTCAAACCACTGCAGAGCCCACAACATTCTCATTTAAGAAGCTGTTTTTGGGCATGGATCAATTCATAGGCATAGATGAAGAGAGGTAACCAAAACAAAGACGAATTCAACCGTAGTGTCATCGATAAATGTCATTCAGTTCAGCGAGTGAACAGCTGACTCCTGAATAAATGTAACTATTCGTCAAACTCTTGGGCGGAATTCAAGCACCCACTTCCTCTCCTACAAGTGTTCTCGAGGCCCCATACCTGACACCTTCTCTTTGTCGACAAGTTGACCGATAAATATTATCTAATAGAAAATAATGTTCTCTATGGTAACTTTATTCTTTATGCGTTTTGATGGTGCTGCGTGCCCTACATTCATATCCCATACTAACCATCAGGCACTCCAGTAAATGCGGCAGCTATAACCATCAGACACACCACCGCGCATAATACCAGGCACGACGCATTGCTTAGGGGTGAGACCTCGCAATCCGTGGCGTGACCCATACCCACGCCACTCTCTCGGATCTAGCCAAGCCTCTTACCGCGGTTATTAGCCTTCTGGCGACAAGTGAACATCACCGTCGTTCTTCTTCACCACCGCTACAAGCCATAACGTTTGCTCATCATCCAATTGGCTTTACTGTAATCTATTTTACAACTCGTTTCTAATGCTTGTATATCCAATGCATCATTACTCGTGCTTAGCCACGACAACTCTTCGAGCAACTACAACTTATGTATTAAGCCCTTATTCTCATACTGTTAAACTGAACAATTGTATTCATTCATAAGTTTGTCACTGCATATCCTTGCAACATCAGCTGTATTAGATTGCTCTCTTAAGTCTCTGAGGGCTTAATCTCCTAAGCGCTCACTTCATATGTTAATTGTCTCTCGCCTAACCATTTTATATCAACCATCTTACTTGCAATTAATTGCACATACATTTCTAGTCTCATTGCGCTATCTTGTAAATATTATGTATATAAACGGTTTAATTACCCAAGTTTTAGCTGTCTAGAATTGCGACTACTAACCGCCAAAAGCCCCGTGTAGCACAAGCAAATGCGAACAGCAGATTTCGACCAAATCTTCTTAACTACTTGGTAGTCATACAACAGCGAGCCGTCCCAACACTCTTCTCTTTCCCCAAGTTTGCTGCGTTTTCGTATTTGGAGGCTCGCGTAACGCAGTGCTTAGACCCGCTTTGCAATACACTTGGGCTTTCGTCCTACCATGCGCCACGGGCTCACTAAGCCTTCCGTGCCTCCGGGATTGAAAAATTGGTACCAGACTTGTTTAGGAGGGTAGCAGCACTGATTTAATATATCTGTAGTATGCAACGAGTCATTGTATCCGCCAAGTATTCATACGGCCTCTTTCAACTATATTTGATAAAGTCGAATGCATGGCACATCCCCAAACGATGGATTAAAGTCGAGAGCTTTTTAATCGATTGTAAGCGGAGGTGTAAAATTTGATCCTTTTTTCCCCATTTCTTCGAATGCCGTTTCGCTACTGCTGTATTTCTTTCAGACCTAATGTTGCTCAACAATCTTACTATCCATGCTGTTAACACTTTTTTCACACAACTCGACGTTGTATGGTGTGCAGATTGCAGTGCTCTGTATAGTCATTTCGTTTTATCGCTTTCATCATTCACAGTATTCGTCCTACTTTATCTCATGAATCCAGCAGATCCATAAATTCATTCAGATCCATTCTTCTTCTGTCTTAACATTGAATGCTGATCAGAATCAAGATGCTTTTTCGAACTCGAAGAGCAGTGCTAGAGCAGCAGTACTAGAGCGTTTCCACGTCGATTGGGGAGAGTGAGCTGATACAGACCTGATACCAATTTCACGACCACGAAAAGATCGGAGAGTTGGTGGGGTTGGGGTGGGGTCGAATGAATGCGTTTTTCTTAATGAACGGCACAAGTACCACTACTCTAATTGTTACCTATGGGGTAAGAGCTCTAAAGGTTAAAGCTCTCGGCGTTACTCAATCCCTTGAGAGATGCGCTATGCATTCGACTTTATTAGGTATCGTTGGAAGTGATTGAATGCATATCTGGCCCTTACAATGACTCGCGGCGACCTACTGATGTATCGATATTGTGCTGCTATCACCCTGGGCAAATCTGGCATCAATTTGCGGACCCGGACGAATGGAAGACTTATTGGATCATGGGCGTGGGGATCGATTCCACGTGTGTGTCCCAGTGACGCCTACAACTGCGCCACACGCTCCCTACCTATGGAATACACTTTAGAAATTATCTCTAGTATTTTCTCTAGTTTACCGTTAGTTAATATATGTACAAGAAACATTATGGTTCTGAGATTAATACGGGCCAAGGAGAAAGAGTACGGTCGGTCGATGATTGTAAACATATATAGTCGAAAGGACTCAAGGTCAAAAAACAATGGAGAAAGGGCGTGCAGATTTATTCGTAGACCTATATGAACTTGTGAAAAGTAATTGCTGCTAATATTTCAACGCTATCGTTTCCTTCCGAACGACAGTGATTCCAATCCAGTTTTCAGTTCTTGTTTCTTGGTCAGTTGCCTAGGATGCCGGATGATTCACTTTATTTAAACAGCAATTACCACTGGTTCCTCCGATAAGAAGCCGTATCGTGTGATTACACTTCATTGCTGTGTCGTTCCGATCCCATGGGCTTGGTTCAATATGGCCACGAGGACCCACGTTCCAGGAACTGACTATAATGGACATGAATCATTGCGAGATTAAGCAGAGGGTACTGAAATGTTAGCCACGTTGATAGCCTTTTGTAAGCTTGTCAATAAACCACCGTAATAAATAATTGGTTTCAAAATATAATGCTTGGGTTGGAGGTTAAGGTGGCAGGAAGATTCGGAAATATCTAGTCGTTTGATGAACGACGGGTTTTTTTCTGCTCTTCATGGGGGAATTTACTTTTTTAAAGTTCTGTGCCAGTGCTTCCATCAAATATGATAAGATTAAAACATTTTTATATGCACGAGTATAAAGGATAAAGTGTTTAAGCACCGTATGAATCCTTGAGTAAAAATTTAGTCTTTGCAATGACATACGGGGCCTGTCGGTGTATCAGGTCAGTAATGTTCTCCTTCTTGACAAGTTTTGTAACAGTTTTGTTAACTCGAAGAGTTTGGTTTCTCTGGGACGTGAAGTGAAGCCAATAACTGTGTGCATATTGACGGGCACCTTTGACCACCGCTCTACACGTACCGTGTACAAATATGCTCTACAAGAAGTCATTGTTAATTAAATTTCCCTCACTTTGTCTTATTGATTATAAGACGTATTTCCCACAAAAACTGGAACAAGTCGATGAATTTCATAAACACGTAGGATGACTTTGACTTCATTTCTTACTCGCTCAAAACGAGATTCACTTCCTTCTATTCCCTAAAAATAGGTCTTAAGAAAAAGACAAAGATCTCGGCGTTAATCATTTTCTGAGAGATGCATCACGTATTCGATTTCGTCCCTTACACGGTTTTGCTGGTGGCCACTAAAAATCTTAAAAAGCTTCATACGCTCCCTCTCGTTCACCACATTTTGTAGCCCTAAGGCTAAATGCTTTCTTGACTCTCTTCTTCATCTTCTTTAAAGATGCTATATATTGTCATCCAATATTTCTGGTAGTTTCTTTGTCTTTGTGGCATATCTTTTCCATTTTCCATGGTCTTCTAGCAGTTTATTTCTGTTATCAAATACTTCCTAAAAGTAATGAAATTTGGTGGGCGGTTGAGCTTTTTCACGACTGAGGCCAATTCCGCGTGAAGGACTCATCGGACCGAGAGTCATTGGACCGCATTTGGGATGTGCATTGAAATCAAGGTGTAATGTCCGAAAGATATAGAAGCGTATATTTTAAAATCACTGCGAACCTTCGTGAATAGGCTAAACATAGATCTAATTTTATGGTTATGCAAACATTTTCTGTGGCAGTTAAGTGTTATCTTATCATTTAGCATGTTGTTGGAGAGGGAGACGGACTTTGGGCTGACCATGCTCCGTCATGCTCCGCTCAACGAGTCCGCCGTGGTGTCACCGATTTCGGTGATCTTCACCTTGATGATGCTCCAAGCTGGAGCCAAAGGCATAACAAAGATGCAAATTGATGAATTGATTGCAAAAGGTTAAAATGGCTTTCTATTCTTACATACTTTGTTTTCCTTTTCCTCATTTACTTACTTCGCCTTCCTTGGTGACACGATTGATCCAAATTCGCTTTGGAATATCAAAAAAGAAATAATTTAGACGCTTCGGATGAGATCATTACTGATTATTACTCTGCTCTCTCAAGTGAAATTCTTAATGCAACTGGTGGAGTGAAGACTCGGATAGCCAATGCTTTCTTTTTGGAGTAGGTGTCATGTCGCTAATGTCGCTAAAGAAAATCAGCATGAGTTCAATTTCTTGCCTCTATTTCCTATTACATCTTTATCTCCAGCGACACTTTTTAGTAAGCAATTCAATGTCCAAAAGGATTACATGGATAGAATTGTTGAAAAGTATCATTCAGAGGTGGATGCTCTAGATTTTTCGAAGTTACAAGAGACAGCAGAGATAAGTCTTTCGTTTCCTGTCAATTGGGTGTTGGTCACACAATTGGAAGATGTTATTAGAGTTTAAAAAAAAGGCAATTTTGAATACTTTGACGGCCCGTCTACACTGGTTATGTGGACACCAGCATAATCTCAAATTCAGAGTTTTTGTCGCTTGTTGTGGCTCCCTGGAGTCCCGAGATCAGCCTGGCCAAACTCTGCCACAGGTCTTCACCTCCACAGGCAGTGGCAGTCCTTGTGAATCAGAATGAGATTTGCCACCATGAGACTAATTTGATACCTAAATGGTGGTGGATCATGGCATCGGGTTACTCGTAGGTGGGCTTCGTGGAGGAACGCCGGACTCCTCAGCTTGGCAGACCTAGCCGAGGGAACGAATTCGCCCGCTGTACCTCGCAGCCCGACAGCCAGGAACACCTCCCAGCCTCGATGAGGCGGCAAACCGTTGGGTGGGAAACCTAAACTGGGTTCCCACTGATTGAAAAATATTGTAGATAATGAGATATTTGCAAAACTCCGGACCGCAGGCGCCTGCGGTGGGGAACGAACGCGCTATTGTCCTTTCCGTGGAGTAACGCGTTCACCACCACACCATGCGGGTCCTTCGTTTCGCCTGTCTCTCAGCTATTCCTATCGATCTTTTGCCATCAGCGATCACCCATCAGTGGAATTGATTTGGGAAGCCTAAATCGGCAGCGAACCCAGTTAAGCTGAGGCTGCAGTTATAATCATATAACCCACCGCAAGCACCTGCGGTCCGGAGTTTTGCAAATATCTCAGCATCATTAAAGTTGTATTTCGGTATATGCAACTTGCCATTAAAAAGAGTTGGCAGTAAATAATAAGTTAGAATTGTAGATAGTTTTACGTTTTGTTGTCAAGTTTGAAAACACTAAAGCATATTTACAATATGGAACGTATTAAGTGAAAATTACTCTTCTTTACCTTGTTATCACATTACCGTCTATTCCAGGTTATTAATGGGTTTGTCAATAAGTCAACTGAAGGAAAAATTAGTGACCTTGTCAGCGCTGACACTGTCAAAGGTGGTTTGCTTATTCCGTTTCCATGTTCGCTCTTTATAAAATTCAAGGCGACCTTCACTGAAATGAGATCAACTATAGTTCTTTTGACTTAATTACTATATGACCTAGCGTTACATCATCTGTGGGCATCCCAGCACTTCTTACATCTGCTTCGTTTTCTTCTCATTCATTCTTTATAAATGTCGTGGAATGCTGGTCGGGTCGAGTCGAATCTTCTTGCAATCCTAGAGGAAGCCGTGCTACGCCGTTTCCATGTGGATTGAAGGAGAGTGTTGGGTGTTTCGAACAAGCGCCTTTTTTTCCTGATCGATAGGATCACTATCCACTGCACGAATGCAAAAAGTGCTTGAGTCCGCACAGTGTGATGATAATTATGATGTTGGGACATGTAAAAAGCTTTCGGACTGACATCCAAGCGTAATATTGCAGTAGCTGCAACAATTAAACACATATTTCCTATTCCTGAAACTCGACAAATACACGCAGATGGACATCCTAAGGGGAGAAGTTCAATCATTCTTGGCAAATCTACAGAGATTGAGAGAAAGGCATAAACAACGTTTTTCTAGCCCTTAGTTAACGTGAGATTTATCTCTTGCAATGTTTTAGCGAAGATTCTTCATATTCATAAAGTTTTTAGCTTGTTTTATAGGCGCTGCCTCGCTGGTTGTCAATGCCATTTACTTCACTGCCGACTGGTTGGAGAAATTTGACAGGAGCTCCAATTCAAAGGAGTTGTTCTACAGCGCTGAAAATGTTAGCAGAGAGGTTTGTGTATATATCTATTCTTGTTAGAGAGGTTTGGCGGTTTTCTACTTGAAACCCTAATCACCTCGGACCACAACAGCAATTTTGATCACTTCATAGTTACAGCGTCGTTTGTGTTAATGCTGCATACGGTGCTGCCGGATGTTTTCTTTGCATTTATTTCTCAGAATTATTCACAGCAATAAGTATTTTAAAAAAACAGGATAAGCAGCAGTGTGATGTTCAAAAACTAAATTAAGGTGGAGTTCATGAATGACTTCCAAGTACACAGACAATATGCAGAAGATGATGAAGTAGAAGTTTTGTCGCTTCCATATCAGGACGATTCTTATGCGTTCAATATAATTCTACCTAAAAAAAGGTGGTTGGTGCCAACACTTCATTCTTCCATATTTCACACATCAGAGCTTTGTGTTCAGATTTGGTTTCGGATCTGCTCGTTCGAAACTTGATGGACCACGAATTCAAAAACTGCTGTCTGGGTTGGAAGAAACGTATGTATCGGTATGCTATAAATTTCTGGAAAGAATTCATTGCTGAAGACTGTAATGTAAAGGAGCGAGGTATCGTTGCAAAAAACATCTCTTTTGCTTTGACTCACCTCCCAGTTTTATCAATTCGTTTGTCATAGCCAAGTCGGTGAAATGAACGGCGACGAGCTATGTTCCAATGAGTTGTGGAAGAGACTTACTCTATCATTTTATGGGCACGAATGATATGCTTGCTGCTATTCACTGTGTGTTGCTATGGTCCATTATGCAAATGCACTGCTGTCATAATTATGAAATATTTTGCACCCTAAGTTGACTCCATTTCAGTATTTTTCATATCCACACGTTCCATTTAATAAAGCATAGCGCTTAAAATGAGGCGATGTTTAATTGTTAGCCAAATTATAGGTCAACAGACTTTTTCAAAAAAAAAGGCTTTTGCAAATTATCGAGTGTAGGGAGTGGTTTTTCTGGTCTGACCTCTAGTATTTTGATCTGCATTCGATTGTATAGGGGCGCGTGTGACGCAGTGGTTGGAGGCGCCACTGCGACGCGCACGTGAAATGCACCCATGGCCCACCAAACCTTCCATCCCTCCGGGGTCGGCAAATTGGTACCAGATTTGTCTGGGAGGATAGCAGCACTGGCTCGATACATCGGCAGGCCCCTGCTAGTCATTGTAAAGGCCAGATATGCATTCAATCACCTCCAACGATACTTAATGAAGTCGAATGCATGGCGCATCCCTCAGGGATTGATCAACGCCGAGAGCCTTATCCTTTTAGAGCTTTATTCGATTGTATTCGATCGAATGAGCTTGTACAGTGCAGTAAAAAAGCGCTGGACCCACTAGACTTACTATGAGCGGTTAGTCCCTCCGCTCATATTAAGCCTAGTGGGTCCAGCGCTCCCTCTACGTGACCGTATGTGATTCACTATACCAACAAATGCACACTTATCCTCATTCCCTAAATTCTCAGCAACCAAATTCGTATAAACAGCCGCTCGGTCTTTTGCTCTCATGTGTTATTTTCTCGTTTGTATACGTATTTCTACTTCAGGGTTCGGTAAAAAGTGATAAGTGGATAACAGTAGATCTTTCTTTGTGGAGGTTCTCTACAACTTGGATGTCCAACTTACAAAGTGCTTGATGAAAACTGATCAAGTAAATGTATTGTTAAAATTACGAAAAGTGTTTCTTTTAGATAACAATACCAAAAATGAAGATCGAGACCGATTTCGATTTAAAACAAGCACTTATGAATATGGGAGTCACCGAAATCTTCAGCGATAATGCGGATCTGAGTGGTATCGCCAATAAGCCACCACTGAAGGTTTCAGATGCCGCTCATAAAGCCATTATTGGGGTGAGTCAACCTTAAGCCTCTGATTCAGTCGATGTGCTCAACCTAGCCAACGACGGAAATCATTCCCATGTAACTGAGTAGTTGAGCTTCTGTCCCCACCATTCTCCCCATTGGCAGCACGATTTCAATTCGAGGGTGAAACAATTGCTTGGTTTGTCAACTATGTGGATCGCTCTTTACGTTGTTCAAAAATTAATGCAAGATTTCAATCTCTTCAACATTGCAAACTTTTTTTTGACCTAGAATAGAATTTGTTATTCTTTATTTCACACGACCTGTCTCTATATGTACTGCACGTATCTCAGCACACCTTCGTTGTCGATCCCTAAAGAATGAGAAGTTTGGTGAGCACAGTTAGGGTTAGAATCAATACCGCTATCGTCATGAATGTCATCATTATCGTTGCACTCCCATGGATAGACTTTGATCAAAATAGAAGTCACGAGAATTCACACGCTTTTCTTCCAAAAGAAGACTAGGTTTTTTTCGGGTTGCACAAAACTGTAGAGTTCTGCACAAAAAGTTGTGGATGTGTCCGAAGAAACGGTAATCGCTAAGTGAGTGATTTGCTGAGTATCGTAGATGAGGTATCAATGTTTCATAGCCCAGCTTGTTCAACCTTTGTAGAGTCAATAGTGCGACGTGTGGCCGCTTGTAGTTGTGAAGAAGAATAACTGAATTCGTACGACAACCAAATGTCGAGCGTTTTCGATGCAACAGTACAGCATTCTAGAAAGAATAATGCTAAAATGCGTACAAAATACACAAAACCACTGTTCCCGGGATAAGTTCCCTACAACCAGTTCCAGCAATTGGCATACAGAATTTGTTAATAAAACCTAAAATTAGTACTTATCATAATTCTTTTAAAGGTGGACGAAGAAGGCACCACAGCTGCTGCAGCAACGCTTTTCAAGATTATTCCAGTGATGGCGATTTTGGAGGAACCTAAAAATTTCGTCGCCAATCATCCATTTATGTTTATTCTCACAAAGGATAAGAATCCATTATTCATGGGACAGTTCGTGTAATTAGTTCCTTCACGTATTATCGATTTTCTATTGGTTCAATAATAATAAAAATTACGAATCCAGATAACTGAGGTCTAACACATAGACAAACCAACTCACTGTAATCATCTGTATCACCTGTAGTCCCGTTGATCGTCGAATGACTCGAGCGGGCGCCAGTAAATCCTCCATTTCTCCCTGTCGCGTGTAAGAGTAGCTCAGTGCGTTCTGCTAGCTTTAGGGACTCGTCGAGCATCATATCCATCTTCCAGGCTCTTCGTGAAGAACTTTAACCATCGGGTCGGTGGTCTTCCTGAATATCGTTTTCGTGAGATTTAGTCAAAGACCAATCTTTCCGCACGATTTATCAAAATCTGTAAGCAAACGTTCCGCTTGGCTAGTGCCTGGTGTTGTAAGGACGATATCATCAGCGAAGCGAAGGTGATGTAACTGCCGACCATCGATTTTCACTCCCATATAATCCCATTCCTATATTCGCGTGATGTTCTGGAGGGTGGCTGTAAATAATTTTGGCGAGATTGTATCGCCCTGCCTAACTCCTCTTTTGACGTCAACGTTAATATCGTTGTAGAATGAAGAAATTTTGGTTGTGAAATTTTTGTACAGCTCACGAAGAATCTTTATGTACTGAGTTGGGCTTCTTTACTATCAAAGACTTCCATGACTGCTTCCATCTCAGTTGAATCAAAGGCCTGTAAATCGATGAAAGTGAGACAGAACGGTCTTTTGTACTCTCGCGGTACTTCAGTGAGCCTTGTTATCGTGTGAATGTGGACCATCGTACTAAATCCTTTTCGAAACCCTGCCTGCTCACATGGCTGTCCTTCGTCCAGTGTTCTGTCAATCCTGTTTAGGATTACATGAGTGAAAAGTTTGTAGACAGACAGCAAGCAGATTGGGAGAAAGATCCCTGCATCGTGTAGGCCCCCTTCTCGAACAACAACACGGTCTTGCTGGTCTTCCACTAAGTAGGGAGCATGCATTCAGACAGGTAACGTTTGAAGAGCCGAGCCAGTGTGTTTACGAGGACTGGCGGAAGGTTCTTCAGATGTTCTTATCCTGTCCAGACCTGGTGTTGTTCGATTCTTCACCGACGAAATGGCATGTCGGATTTCGGAAAGGAGAACAGCTGGTACAACATATCCATCCTCTTTTACTTCATATGACGGGAGGTGGACGTGGCTATCGAAGATATTTGAGTAGTATTCGTTAATAATTTTCCCCGTTGCCTTTCTGGACGCTGTTATTGTTCCGTCTGGGCGTCGTAGTGCAATCATTTTGGTCTTGTAATTGACGAAGCTTCGGTGGGCTTTGCGAATGCTCTTCCCAGCCTCTGCAGCTTCGACCATTACTGCTGCTCTTCTCTCTTTAAGATGTTGTTTTATCGCCTGTCTGCATTGTTTCGCTAGTTCGGATGTTAGTTCGCAGTTGCCTGCAACTTGTGCGATTCCACGCTGGCGTATCAACTTGAGAGTTCCTGGAGACAGACGTCTCTTGGTGACTTTCGAACTATCAGCTTTCATGGCGCTAACGTGAGGATGTTCAATGAACCGATCGTATTTCTCGTCAATGTTGTCGACAGCAGCATCTTCCCAACAGCCGACTAATGAGTTGAACAAGTCCTAGTTTATGGTCGTTCTGGGACTTCGGTTTTTGAATTTAGCGGCTTTTTCTCCTTTCCGTGAGAAATAAAATCTTGCACGAAGGAGACGGTGGTCTGATCCCGTGTAAAATTTTGGGACAACAGCAACATCAGTTAGGCAAAACATCCTATTTACTATGATGTGGTCTATTTCGTTATGGTACTCTCCATTGGGAGATTCCCACGTCCATCGTTGACGGTGAGGCTTCTGGAATTGCGAGTTACCATGGATGGTCTTGGTCGCCATGGTAAACTCAGAGAGCCGCTCACCTTGTTCGTTCCATTCTATTCTATGGGTCCTAATGTAACATACCTCAGACGTTCTTCTTGGTCCAATCTTGGCCAATGGGCAAGTCTTCAATCGAGGACTCGGATGCAAGTGTGCGTGCGTTGTAGGTAAAGATCGTCACCATAGTTCTTCGTGATCCAGGCAGCTTCCATTGATCCCGGAATTTTAGCAGCCTCTCCGTACTCGTCCTACCCAACGCTACGAAATTGGGGGGTCTTTCGGGATCAGGGGAATGCGGCCCGTTTTTTTACTGTGCTTAGCAATTTGATACCTACGTATATCTTGCTGGGCTCTGAACGTGGGGGCTGGGTATACTTACGGGTAGCTTGACAGGCTCTCCCAATATGGACATGGAGCTTATTTGTTGGAAGCGACTCCTAACCGCCTCCCATGTACTTCCCCCTCACTTGATTGCAGGCTTTTGGCCGAATTGACTCTTAGTATACAATCGGCATAAAGCGAGAACGCACTCACACACGCATGCATGAATACGTCTAGCAAGTACAGAAAGTATGTGCCAAATTGGTGCAGCAGAAACAGGGAGTCCATCCCCTGGATCCACCTGCGTCTCAGAGAAGCACTTTTCTCGCTTTTGGTCCTCGATTGACCCCTAACGCCACCTGGGGACGCGCCACGTAGCATCGCGACTAACCGGCTCGGGATCCCTCATATGAGGGAGATCCGTGGAGTTCGCTGTAATAGCTGTTATAATTGCACAGCTGCAAAAATTACCACTGCGTAGTTGTAGGATTTAATGTTTACAGATCGCCGATTAATTTGAGCTAGTGCCAGGTGCCAGTAAATTTCGTTTGCTTTGCTTCGAAACGAGAAGCATCACAGCTTGCTATGATGATTTTTTAACAGATCCTAGAGGGATCTAGCTACAAATATCTCGCCGAGCCACTAGAAGACTTTATTTGAGCTTCCGTGAGCAAACATCGAACTCATTTCCACATTGAACGACTCGGTTTGGATCAACAATATCTACATCTCACTTGAACATCCAGGAAAGTCTCGTTAACACAATGCTATCTTGATTCACGAATTGTTTATTAATAAGCTTACACAAAATTACTATAATTTTTTATCATTTCTAACGACCACTGTGCCATGTTTCAGTGTATCACATTTAACCTGATGCAACATCGAAGTTCCACTCATCGGAAAAAATTATTGTTGGCATTCAGCTCGAATTATCACAACCCTGAGGAAGGCGATCACGCCGAAAAGCTAACCACCATTAAAAGTTTTGCAGCAACCCATTGTAAGCACATTTTTGCAAGATCTGTCTTTCACATGTACTGTGCGAATCCCAGCACTTCCTGTATTCGATCCGTTTCCTCGCATCCATCACCCACGATGGTCTCCAACGTTTTACGTGTGGCTTCAGCTACTACATGTGGAATTTACTTTCGTAGAGAGCATCGTTGATTGATGGTAGAGTAGATTCTCCCTAGAGTCCTGAAAGACCCATGCTACAGTGCTCCCACTTAAACTGCAGAAAGTTATTTTTTCGCAGACAAGTCCGGTACCAATTTCCTTACCCCGAAGGGTTGAGAGGCTTGGTGAGTGCGCAGCGACATCGAACCAGCACCGTTCTTGTGATGGTCGGCACCACTACTACTGCGCTAGTCGACCCCTCACAAGTATACGAATGAGGCAAAATACTCATTAATTATAACATCATTTTTGGTGAAGTAAACTAATCTTACAGTTTTTCATCGATTTTTCAAGAACCCCGATGCCGATACGTGACTAAGAAAGCAAAACTGTAAGCAAGGAGTGATTTCTAAAAATCGTCAGACGCTTTCGCTTTAGTCGCTTCTGTGAAGAAGGGAATTTTGCGCGAAAGAGATGACTTCCTGTGGTCATTAACGAAAGAATCCAAAGATTTCACACAGCATCCAATGTAAAGCAGATGTTCAACAGTGCTGACCACGTTGGCAGAGAGGTTTCTACACATTCTTTTTTTGAGCTTAAGTACGATCTCTTCTTAAAACCATAACCATCATGTATCATGGCCGTGGTTGTAAACGTCATAGTTATAGCGTCACTAGTGTCAGTGTTACTCAAACGAGGTAATCTCCACGGTTTAGAGTTGCTTTTACCTGAACTTTAAAAGTTTTATGTGCATTTATTTCTGAGGGTAGTTAGCAACCTAACGATTTCCGAAACAGGAGTTTCCGTACGCTTTTTTGTCCGTCCAGAGATATAGCGAAGGACCTCTGTGTGATAGAGAAGATCATGTGTAATCATCGTTTGTTTGAAATCCATGGTTGTAATAGTTACCTACCTACCTACTTTGTCGTCCAAATACGCCCTTCTGTCTTTATCTTGAGGCATTCATTCAAGCAAGATTATTTGTTAAATAAAATTAGAAACGATAAAACTTTTAACGTTGATCCTTCCCGAGGGATGCGTTATGCATTCGACCTCAGTAAGCATCTTTGGAGGTGACTGAATGCATATCTGGCATTTACGATGACTCGCGGTTTACCGACCTTGAAGTGGTGGAGAATTTGATCGGCCTATGGCGCGAAGATCGTTCCTATATGTATAGCAGGACGCCTCCGATCACTACGCTACACGCACCGGCTACATTATTTCTAATGAATGTAAAGTGACTACAGTTCCAGTAATGCTAACTTATTTTAGAGCCGTTTATAACGTTTTAAGGCTAGTTTAGCACCTTAATTATTGATTCAGTTCATGTTGAAATAGATCACAAGCTGTCTGCGATGACGAGAGTGCGATGTCATCCTTAATTTTAGTTGTTTCCGTCCAGTGGCGGTGCTAAAAATTAGCTTTAAGAAAGGACCAGCTATTGATCGCAGTTGCTGTGCAGATTCATATACATCAGGAATTCAAAATAGACGCCTTATTGGTGGAATCGCTCCGTGGAGAGGTTGCCTTTATGACACAGGCGAAGTGAATCCTACATTTCTTTTTATTTACGTATCTGAATTCATCCCCATTTTTGCATTTATAGCCTTCATGCATTTACCGTGCGACTGTAGTCATTATTTGTTCAACACTATTGGAGTATTTCCGATAGTATTCGTAACATAGTTACGTGTTGGTTACATGCGACCAGGTGTTTGCCTAGATGTTCAACCCCTGAACCCCAACACCACCACTACGTTAATGGGGTTTACTTTACTGGAATGATTGCACATTGTCACATAACTTTTTAGAAACTTATGTAACATTCTGGGAAATCACTTTACTTCCACCGATCCTGTCGTTAAATGCTCTCTAGAAACCGCGCACGGCGGATTTTGGTTCCTGATAGAGGAAGAATTGACTTAGCATCGTGGAAAGGAAGCGTATAAAGAGATCCATCTTGATGAGAAAACGTTCATCGTCATGGATCCAATGTGAATAGGACAATTATGGAGGTTATGAAGTTGCCTTAGGAATGTGCTTCATTTGAGTGATCTCGATGACAGGTTTTGGATCTTAGCTGGTAACGATCATCAGTACCGGCATGGAGCAACAATTTTTCGCAATGAACATCCGATTTGGGTCGTTTGGAGCAGCTTAAGGTTATCAATGCTTAAAGCCACGCTTGTGTTGACACAGATAAAACACCACTGACTCTACCACGTCGGCATGTTACAAAGAGCGTAGAGAATTTTTTTCTCCGACAACATAAACAATGCTTCGATTCGAGGAAATGGACCGCTGAAGAAGACCTGACTTTCCATTGCCTCCCGTAGTACTGAAGGCAAAGAAAAGGGAACCCTTTTTTTGCACACCTTCAAACCCCTCTCCCGCACTACCTGGTGACGTGTGACGGAACGTCGCGATTAACCAGCAGAGGATCACAAAGTTTAGCTTTTTAATTACTTATTACTACTTTTTCACATTTTTTCACAAAAGGATATTGCGTGCAATACAACAACCATGATGCTGAGATATTTGCAACACTTGGATACCAGGCCATATTCAAACCAGCGACTAGTCTTTCTGGGGCTTACATGTTACCCAAAGCAACACCGAGGTCTTGTTTTGCCTTTCTCTCAGCCAGTTTTTTTTTCTAACGCTGACATCAACGGTCATCCATCTACGGGAACGATTTGGGGATTATAGATCGACATCGAACCCATCTAAGCTGACGCTGTACCCAAAATCTCAGTGTTCAACTCTTCATTCAGTCTCGATATTCTTATTGAGCAAACAAGCAAGCTCCTTATTTACTGCCTGCTACTTTTTCATAGTATGGTATTATGTAAAATGCAGCAACAATAATGCTGAGATATTTTCAAAACTCGACCCCACGCCAGATACGAACTCACGTCAAACCATTCTTGGGCTTACATGCTACCCATTCATCACAGAGGTTGTTATTTTGCCTTCCTCTCAACCAGTTTTTTTTACCCACACTTCCCATCAGCAATCAAAAGTGTCCTGAGGTTCCAGTTTTGCAAATATTTCGGCACCATTGCAGCTGAAGGTCGCTCACTGCGAAGGATGTGTCGAGAGTCCGAGATTCGCTTGTAGCAATGTATCACCACAAATCATTCGAACGCATAGTTATTTCAACCGGGATTCATTATTTAACCTCCTGCTATGCTGATAAAGAAATGGGCGACATTTAGTAATAAAAATCTGCCTAATAGAGGATTTATGGTGGTCTTGAGGGCATATGGCGCTGTGGTTGGAGACGCCACTGCGACACACACGTGGAATCGATTCCATCGCCCGCGGTCCACCAAGCCTTTCATTACTCCGGGGTTGGCAAATTGGTACCAGACTTGTGTGGGAGGATAACGGCGCTGGCTCGATACATCGGTAGGCTAAGGCGAGTCATTGTAAAGGCCAGATATGCATCCATTCACCTCCAACGATAATTAATGAAGTTGAATGCATGGCGGATCCCTCAGGGATTGATCAACGCCGAGGGTCTTACCCTTTTATCCTTTATGGTGCTCTTGGAGGTGAATTTGAAGAACTGACCAGTTGTTTTAATCTTTTCTTTCAACTTTTATTCCAAGAACAAGGTCCTCTTTATATTTTATAGCGGATTTTTAAACCAGGATATTTGTTGGGATAACTTTCTACAGTGTTTTTCAGTTCTGCAGCAGTTTTAGTGGTTATTCATTTTTTCAGTTTGACGCCTTTCTCGCGATCTTACCTAATTCGCAAGAACTTTTCTCAACTAAAATTTCTTTGAATGTATTTCAACAGAACATCTACCGGTCCAGTACGTTTTCCGCCTTTAGTAATTAGTTATCTGTCTTTTAAACCCAGAGGCACCACCGTATATCTCTGATTGTTTCTGCTGTCCTCTTATCCTCCTGATTACTTGAAAGGATCAGTCGTTTGTAATGTTAAGTAAGTATTCTCGAAACACTAACGTGGAAATCCGATTTCCCATGGTGGTAGATATTAACGGCGAGTATTTCCCAAGTGGTTCTCCAGGCTGGCAATATTTTTTAGCGCTCGTGAACGATTATGAGCCAACCGTTTAAAAGCTTGTGTGTGTTGATTTCGATATCAGATGCTTAGTCGATGTTAAAGTTTATTTCTATTCGTTACTGTTTTTAGTGGTTATTTCGACTTCAGTTTTGACCGTTACTACGTCTGTATGCGTGAGATTCAGCTGTGAAATGGAGGTGATGTGATGTCACTCCTCGGTTTTTGCATAGTTGGACCTGCTTCTTTTCCAGATGTTCTACTAGACAGTTTCCGATTTGCGTTGCAAAAGCTTTTTTCATCAATAAATGCCGACGATTGATTGTAATCAAATCCCAGCAGAGCTATCCTAAGATTCCAGATGGAACCAACGACCGGCAATCAGTGACATCCTCGAAGAAGACGCAATTCTGATCAGCAACCGAACCCCCACGCAAAATTTTAGGACGATCGTGGACGGCGGATTGCATACAGAAAAGGAATGGAAGGGTTTGCAGGTATACACACATTGTTCGACGTCAAGCCGTATCACTAAAAATTTATCTCTTCTTCTAATTCTCCTAATTTTATTGCAACTCTTTCAATCACTTTTTCAGCACCAGAAATATACTGAGGAGATTTGACAGCGCATATTACCGGAAAGTGGTTTTTTCTGTGCATTATGAAATTGCTTGAATCCTTACGTCTTAGCGAACTTATTTTCCTAAAAAAAATTCCTGTAAATGTAAGAAATAGTTTTGGCGCATTCGCAAGTTCCTTTATCAAACACGGTTTCAGAAAGAAGTCACGCTGGCGAAAGTATGAGCTCGTGAGGAGTTCAACTGTTTATGACAACAATTCGGTGGAATGGAAATATCAAATTCCTTCTCTATCTGTATGGCTATTCTGGGGAATGGACCACTGCTGTGCGCTGCAGTTCGGTTGCCAGCAGTTTGGTGCCAGGAACACACTCCGTATGCGTCGTGAAGAGGAGTACTGTTAAATGCAGGTAAAATAAGACACTTAAGAATCCCCCCTCATTTAGTTTTAGATTGCATAAAGGCGTTGAATGAGTAAAGTATGCGAAAGTAGTTCTATTCTGGGAATGTTAGCGGCACTGGTGGAATCAAAACGGCAAACAGCTGAGTAACCGATCGGCGACAGACTGGACAACGTTGTGCAGAACACTGCTTGCTATTGTTGTTGTTTGTTGCTGCCGTTGGCGAGAATCGGGAAAATCGATGTTGACTCTATTCACTGCGGTCTTCAGAAAAGTGCTGATGTGCGTTGACCCACAACTGTTTACGTTCTGTAGTGTGACGTAGAAACAAATAAAACAAAAGAGATTGCCGGGATGAAATTCCGTGGATGGCGGCAACCTTCTTGTTCGCTCTCGCTTCCCTTTCCTTTCACATTTTTCTCTGCTTATGCAAATCCCGCCTTAATTTCAAAGGCTAATCGTCTTGTGTATTAGATTGTAATCCTATTTTAACTCCATGTGTGGCACTGTTTCGTCGCCTTCCATTAACAAACACAGTTGGTGGTATTTCGTGGTAGAAAACCAACATAAAAAGGATAAAGCTCTCGGCATTGATCAATCCCTTAGTGAAGCGCCATGCTTTTGGAACTAATTAATTATCGTTGGAGGTGATTGAGTCCATGTCTGGCCTTTACAATGACTCGCGGTGGCTTACCGATGTATTTAGCAAGTGTTACTATCCTTGCAGACAAGTCTGGCACCAATTTGCCGAGCCCGAAAGGATGGAAGGTTTGATAGGCCATGGGGGCGTCGATCGATACCACGTGTGGCGCGGTATGTGGCATGTCGCAGTGGCACCTCCAATCACTACGTCACATGGGCCCCTCACGAAACGAACATTAGTTTATTATTTCAACTAGCTTCAATTGAAAGCAAGGGGTCCAAGTTAAACAAATGAGGAGCTAAAGTTTCTGCTAGTTAAATACACCGCCTAGGTCTCAAAAGAGAGATTAATCAGTTTTTATGTGTTTGTTGTGGAAGCCGACCGTTTAGAACAGCTATGTTTACATTTGAGTTTCATTTATATCTCAATATAATGATGTCCTAGAATTTGATCCAAAGCCAACCCGTTTGGAGATGTCGTGACCACTCAGTGTTCCATGCAACTTTCTTCACGGTTCTCAATCAATAGATTTCAGGTTTGGATTCAAGACTGAGTTAGGAATTTCACCGAGATCTCCATTTCGGTCTTCTTTGATTGGTAACCACAAAGCGGAGTCGGTCACTTACCTCAGTCAGACGCGATTCGAAGGGAATCGAAAATGAACTCGGTAAAATGATGTTTTCCAACATTATTTGTTCCCTAATGAGTGAATCTCTGCCGTACTTACATAAGAAATCAAGAGCGCAGTTTCAATACTTTCTGTTCTTTTTATTTTGCAACGTTCTACGCTATGCCCGTGATGCTGATAAATCTCTGATTTGGTGTGATAAGGTTTTGACTGGTGTTCTGAAAGTCCGATCATTCATGTGCCTTTGGTAGCTATCAAGTTTGCAACATTGTGAGCCACAAACCTGTCTGGCCAGCCGCCAACCATCGGATAAGGGCGGTCATGTTCTCGCCAACGAATGAATCTCTTTTTCATTCCCATGAGAGTGATGAAAAAATGACCGCTCTGCTCGCCGAATCGTGATGCCGTTTACTTCGAATTCAGGTGTTTATTCGGTCAATTGTCATTTCCAGTTCATCATATGTCAATGTATTTCATTCAGATGGTGTTCAATGAATAGATTTCTGATATGTTTACCTTTTTATTTACTGCCTGCTACAATTTTCACGGCAGATATTAGGCGAAATCAACCACAACGATGCTGAACTATTCGCAAAACTTGGTCCCTAGTCCAGATCGAACCACGATCTCCCTTTTCGGGGGCTTGCGCATCACACTGCGCCACAGAGGCCCCTGCTTTGCGTTTCTCTCAGCTAGTTTTCTACCTATAACTGCTCTCAGTAATCACCCGTCGAAGGGATTGATCTTGGGAGCACTGAGACTGCAGTCGATTGCTGATGTTCTGTTTTTGTAAATTCTGATATTTTACTAATTGGCCGCCTTCGAATAATGTAAAAATAAGTTAGCTAGTAGTTGTCTGTTTTACAGAATGCTGTGTTGCTTTCTCGTCACAGTCTTTGTCTAGTTTTTCATTCCCAGCTTTCTGTGTGGGATCTCTATTTTTATATCTATTTTTTTTCTATATTTCATCATAATTCCTCATTCTTATCTCCTTAATCAAACGCTCATTAAGTCACAGTGGCAAGACAATATTTTTGGATAACGGACACTGTTACCTAATCCCAAAAAGGCGTAGATTGAAACGTCCGCCACAATTATCCTAAGATACTTTTATAAAACTTCGACGTGAGATCCGAACCCGTTATAACACTTTTCGCGTGTTATCCACCGCACCATCGAGACAATCGCTTTGCCTCCCTCGACAAGTCTTGTTTTTCACTCTAACAATACCAGTCTTGTTTTTCACTCTAACAATAACAATACCAGTTACCCGTTAATGCGAATGATCTGGTGAGCACAAATCTGCGTCGAACCCCTTTAAACTGAGGCTGTAGCCGAAATCACAATGTATAACTTTTTATTTGCACTATTGTTTGCAGTAGTATGATAGATTCACAGTAGGCAGTAAATAAAAAGTTTTAAACTGACGAGCCCACAGTTGACCAATTCCTCAAGGTGCAATGCATTGCACTCCATTCATAAGATAACCGAGGTCCATATTTACTCCCGTTATTGGTTTTACGGTGGCTTACCTGTGTATCACTCCGCTGTTTTTTTCAGTGAAGAGCAAGAACGTTTGTTTAAGGAAATTTGTTAAGTTCATCTTTCGACGGTTTCGCTCCTCTCAAAGCCGAACAGATCCCAGCCGATTGCCCACAGCGGGTTATTGTAATGTTGTGATGTGCGCTTTCGTAAAAGCATCGCGTCGAATCTTGTGGATTAGAGCACCATTCGAGTGAAATAATCTCGGTTAATTATCTCGGTTCAAAATTTCTCGGTTTTTTATAATTGTAGAAGGTGCTAGCTTGCCGACATCGGGGATGATGAAAGCTTGGTGAGCTCGTTGGCGGGTATCCAACCAAAGACACGTTTATATTGTTGCATACCTCTAGCCATCGTGCTACACACTACATATCTTAGGTAAAGAACTTGAATAAAATTCGCACTTTGTGCTGAAGAACGTTTCGATAGATGTTCTGAAAAATCCAAGTCCTATAATCTAATGAATAAGTACAGTCGCGTTGTGGAACAGTGGAATGGGTACCTGTACTGGCTGACGTATCTGTGTGGAAAACACAAGCAAAAATCGTTTGTGTTTCCATGGTATCGACGAGGGTTTAAGTGCAGTTCTGTTCTCACCTGTTTTTTTTTTATTTCCTCAATCCAACACTTCTTTATTTTAACTATCCAGTTTGCATTCTGACATTGAGAAATTCTGGCCAAAACCATTCTGAGCTCCAAGGTTCTCGTTTGGTTTTCTTTTTTCTCTTTTGATTGTTGATGTCAGAGAACTAGCATCCACTCTTTTACAAACTGAGCCTGTTGAAAGATTACCGTTCAAACATCTTCTGAAACTCACTCATTTCAGTTTTCTGGTTTCTCACAAGTTCTTCAGTTGGCTTTTCAGGCTTCACTAGATATTGTGCTGTATAGAACTGCTCATTGCTCAAGGCTTCGTGATGTCCGACGTGGAACAAATGTTAGATTTTCTATTATTTTCTAGGAAGTTGTATGGTTTGTCACTTTTCAAGACCCTCAGTGATTATATATATATATAT
>MQTX01000364.1:168230-208149 GCA_009735665.1 Angiostrongylus cantonensis
AGTCTTACTGAGTCTGTTTTTTTTTTGTACTCTTCGTTGAGTGGACCTAAAAGTAACTCTTTGGTTACAGGAAAAATGTAGTTCTCTATTTTTCACTTCTGTAAGGGTTCCTCGTGGTCATCGTTGTTTTTGTGAAGCACCTATTCAGGGAACACTTATGTGCATCTGTTATCTTCCACATTTAACCAACTGACGTGAAATAAACTTAACGAATATACTAGTGGATACAGTTTATGGCTTAAATAAGCGAACAACCGACAGAGATGAAACTATTCGTCGAATTGGGTTTGGGCGGTGCTATGGCTTCGTCATCTCTCTCACTCAATGTCCATTGTGTGGCAATTTCCTGCCTTTGTCGCCACGGTTTCTTCATTTTTGTTCTTAACTACTCAGCTGAGATTATGTTACGATGCCGGGTCTCGTCTCTTGGCTATTTGTCTCGTAATGGTTTCGACTTTTGTTGTATCTTTTCAAAAATATCTCATGGTTTTGCATGTCCCTCTACTACCTGTGACTTTCAACTTTGGAATCAGCTCACACACTTTGCTGGGTTTTTCAATAATTACTTTTATTAGGATAAAAATACATAGTTATGGAGCGAATGTTTCTCCAAACGCGAGATGCCGAAACAAGTGCGCATTCTCTGGGAACCACTTTTTGTCGAAGTCAGCATCATCGATGTGTGAGTAGCGCATAACTTCCCCTGGAGAGTTCTTACGAGCTCTCGAACTTCTCCATGTAATTTCGTTTATAAGCGTGACAGGATATTTTTTCGTGAATAATCACATAGATGTTGAAAATTGCATGTGTTACAAGATTAAGTGAAAGAAATCTTCTAATATCGATGAAGCTCCGTTGGACACAGCGAAAGTCTTTTCTGCCCTGAGGTTTCGGCGGCGGGTATTTGTTCGAGTTGGAAGACAGTTCCTTCCATTATGAGATGCTGCTGAAAAACCGGCTTCTCACTTTGGAGAAGTAATGTTCACAATGCCGTGAACATTCGTCTAAGAATTACGAGAGCTTGTGTGCAGGAATGCTGTCGTGTCATAATCGCTACTTTATACCACACATGTGGTTAACAAATCGAAACCGAATTCTCTGATTTGGCCGAGAGGATAGGGTTCATTCACGCTGTCCTTCAAACCTCGCACCCTCTCCACGATCCATTCAGAGCTCCCAAAAAGGCTTCAAATTGTATGAATTTCTTTCTAAATTTGCATAAATCAAACACATCTTTGTATACGTTGTACCTTAATATTGCAAACACTCATGGATAACACCTTATAGTAATTATTCCTTAAGTAGTTCCTATTCTCTACAATATCGCATGTGTCCTATATTCACTTTTTACTTATAACTGTCCTAAATCTATCCATTCATAATGTTTAAGTTTTCATACCGCTTCCACATGTAGTTTCGATATAAGCCTCCGGCATACCGCCTCATTTGTTGTACTTCTCCGCAGGTACCGTCTCATCACCTGGGTTAGTACTGCCTTTGGTTCCCTCTGACAAAGCTCCACCCACTACAGAAGTAATACAGCTCATCGGCATTCGTCTTCAAGTGTTCGCAGCGTTCGTACAGGCTTCGCCCAATCCCTCAGTTCCTCAGTGCTCCAGCTCTAGTGTCCGCCTAGCTTCCTTCACTTGCATCACTTGTTTTCATTTCAATCTCGCTCGTATATATCTAGTTAACCACATATCGTCACATATTACATATTATTACTGTACCGTTATTATTGCTATAAGCTGTTATAACCGAAACTCGAGGTCGTCCACGGCAGTTACGGAAAAAAGTCCCGCATGGCGATTTCATACAAGGTCGAGCATTCCCATGTACAGATGGCGGACAGAAGACAAATCCGACCAACTCTCTAATCCATTCGCTAACCAGCACAAATTGGTGCATTGGCCTACTCCATTTGAACTCAACGCTATCACTCGGCCAATCTCTTGCACCAACCAGCAAACACCTCACATAAATTAGTTATCTTCGGAGGTGTAACGGGTTCTCGAAAAAAAAAACCCACCACTTTTTTCATCTGTCCTCCACCGAGGAAGAACAGCCGCTCAGAATCGCATATGGCTGACGACTGCAGCACCCTCCGTCAACGATCGATACGAAGGTAAGGGGCGAGATCACGCGTGATCTCGGGGCTTTCCTCCCTGCTATTTATTGTAGGACTTTTGACATTTATCCAAAAAGCCTCGAGGAGTTTGCGCGTTGGTGTTTTAGTATCCCGTGCGAGGATAGCGACTTTTATATCAAAATCGTCTCCGCTATGCTTTTGTATCCTATGCGTGCCTAGTGACGTGCCTTGTTTTGCTTTTCGTTTGCCATCTAGGTGTTCTTTGATGCGGATACATAAAGGTCTGCCCGTTTCGGCAATATGTTCTTCTCCGCAAGCGCCACAAGAGATCAGGTATATCGTGCCTGAACTCATGTAGTCACTGTCCCTGCCATGAGGGCAGATTACACAATTTTGTGTTTCACACAGACGGTCATACAAGCGGTTACGAACTAACTGGTGACGAAGAGCATTCGGTAGTATTTCAATTATCGCTACCGATTCCTCTAGATCTGCCTTTCTTAAGCATCGCTTCATCGCTGCACTCACTTCATCGCTAATGAAGGGCAAGATAAACGGGACTATGTTTTGGCTAAACCGTTGCTTTTGGAGCGTCGCTCTCCCTCGAAACTTATCTCGTGGGGTTACAATTTCGTAGCCATTGGAGATGGCTATTTGCCGAGCCAAGTCGCCCTATTCTTCCCTTAGTTCCCTACTTGTGCACACAGAGGTGGTTGTTTGAAACATGTTTCTCACAAGCGCCCTCTTTGTGTGTGAAGCGTGGCAAGAAAGGGAGTGAACCAGGATGTTTTTGTTACTTGGTTTTCGGTACCACTTTGTCATGTAACCGCTACTAGACAAGTTAATTTGAACGTTTAGAAACGGGAGCCAGTCGTCCTTCAGTTTCTTCCGGGTGAACTTGATGTACTCTGACTGCTCGTTCAATAATTCAAAGCATTTGTCCATCTCCTCCTGTGTAGAGGAGACAACAAAACAATGGATATATATCTGCAGTACAGTAACGGCCGAAGACCGAGAACGGGGTCTTCCACTCTAGACATAAACGCAATGGCAAGGCTTGGTGCCAGTCGCTGTCCCATTGCCAGCACCTTATTTGCGCGTAGTATTTCCTAGACCATCTGAAAATCGAGCAGTTTAGGCACTCCTTTAAGAGAGCCATAAGTCGCTGGATGGAAAAGCTATGCATGTTTATTGTTCCTTCATGTTCAACAAAAAGTTCGTGGATGCTTTGCGATGCCGAGTCATTCGATACGTTGGTGTACAGCGCGGCAACGTCGAAGGACTCCATCATGTACGCGTTGTTAGGAGGCGCGTCACGTAGACGTTCTAGGAACATTTGCGTGTTCGTGAGGTGGGCTAGAATGTGGTTAAGCAACTGGGTAAGTGTTAGGCTTAACCTGGTTATTCTACCCGTTGACCCGTCTGCTCAGCTGATGATGGGTCTAACCTTAAAGGATGGGTCGGTTGACTCAAGATTATCAGCTGATATTAACTTATGTATTATTTTAATAAGTAGGTATAAGACGGGACATGTTGGTTTATTGATTTTAAGGTGCGAAATAACCGGTGGTTTTAAACCTACAGCATTTGCCACGCTAACCCATTGATTGTTTAGCTTTCGGTATTGTTTGTATTCCTTTTCAGAGGATGGGCGATAGAGGGTAGCATTACTAAGATGTTCCTCCGTTATCTCAACATCCAACTGGCGAAGAGTAACTGCGAACTCTCCTCCTTTATCACTAACAGACACTCTTATTGTTTTCGAGTTTATTAATTCTCTAATTTCTCGCAAGCCACATTTTTGTGTGGTTGTGAGGTTAGAGAAAAACCTTCAATCGCCGTGGTGATTAAGCGTCTTGAGAGCGCCGTCTGAAAACATGCCGAATTGTATATGAACTCTGTTCTTAGGGTCCTCCTGTCTGAAAAACGTGCAGGGAAACTAGGGAAAGGAGATGGCGGTAATGCCGCCTCCTCTAGATTTTCAGCTCTTTTTGTTGTCCCTTGTTTGGCCTGATAGCGGAGTCGATCTTGAAGTTCATAAAGGTTGCATGCTATCCTACGCAAGGTTGTTTGAGAAATGGGCTGTAATGATGAAAAGCTTACGCCCAATTCTAATACCGAGCGCGCGCACTAAGGCATCGTATTGCCCCAAGTACGGTGATTTTGGAATTTTTGGTGCATTATCAACCGTATTTTGACTCCTAGAAAAGTTCGTTTGTCTATGGTTTCTTGAAGCTGAGACACGCGAATTATTCAACAGATTGTCAAACTTTCGCTGTAAGGCTATTTCGGCATTGGACCTAATGGAATTGCATATTGATATTGACCCACCAACTATTCTCCTACAATGTGTCCTACAATCTCCTACGCTTCCTTCACAAGTCGAAAGTATTTTGCAGGTAAATCTTGTAATAGTACCTAGGATCGGATCGACTTTCGATTAACCTCGGCGTTGAGTCCGGCCGGACCATCCGGCAGCTTATGGCTCTCTTAAAGTAAGGCCTAAACTGCTCGATTTTCAGATGTTCTGGTAAATACTACGCGCAGATAGGGGGGCTGACAATAAGACAGCAACTGGCACCAAGGCTTGCCATTGCGTTTATGTCCAAAGTTGAAGCACCCGTTCTCGGTCTCAGGCCACTACTGCAGGTACATAGATGATTGTTTTATCGTCTTCAGTACACATGAGGAGATGAACAAATGCTTTGAATTATTGAACAAGCAGTCTGAGTACATTAAGTTCACTCGGAAGAAACCGAAGGAAAACTGGTTTCCGCTATTAAACTTTCAAATAAACCTATTAAGTAGCGGTTACACAAAGTGGTACCGAAAGCCAAATAACACAAAAATCCTGGTTCATTCCCTATATTCCCACCCTTCACACATAAATAGTTGGCTTGTGAGAAACATGTTTCAAACAGCGACCTCTGTGGGCACAAGCAGGGAACTAAGGGAAGAATTGCGCGACTTGGCTCGGCAAATAGCCATCTCCAATGGCTATGAAATTGGCCAATGGCCATCCGACGAGATAAGTTTCGAAGGAGAAGCACGCTCCTAAACGCACGATTTGGCTGAAACAAAGTCCCGTTTATCTTGCCCTTCATTAGCGATAAGTATAGCGATAAAGCGATGCTTGAGAAAGGCAGATCTAGAGGAATCGGTAGCGATAATTGAAATACCACCGAATACTCTTCGTCGTCAGTTAGTTCGTAAATTGCGTAATCTGCCCTTATGGCAGGTACGATATACTTGATCTTTTGTGGTACTTGCGGAGACGAATATATTAGCGAAACGGGCAAACCTTTATGTATCTGCATAAAAAACACCTAGATGGCAAACGAAAAGCAAGACAAAATACACCAATAGAGACGCATAGGTTAAAAAGCATAGCGAGGACGACTTTGATATAGTTGCTGCCCTCGCACGGGATCCTAAAACACCAACGCGTAGTCACCTAGAGGCTTTTTGGATGATTACCAAAAATCCTACAATGAATAGCAGGGAGGAATTCCCCGAGATCACGCGTGATCGTAGAGTTCGTAGATCTTGTAATTATCGTTCAGATTCTCATCTTTATGTTTGCGTTGTTGAAGAATTTTTTGACCTGGTGAGTTGCGTATTAGTGCACCTTTCCAAACGACGTAGTCTCAAATGCTCAGGATCGCAAAAGTTCATTGATCGCTTCCACTGCTAATAAGAAGAATTGAAGTTGCCCAAATTTAGCGTCATTTTCCAATTCCCATCTCAGTTTTGAAGAGACGTTTTACCTAATTTCTTGTCACACTAACGTCTTAGTCAACGTGTTCATCCAGCCCTCCACTTTCCAGCATATGTTTATGTTATTTATTAAGTCTTCTCTGGAAATCCACCGCAGTCTACTTAGAAACGGTGGAATTTGGCAGATCTCTAAACTACATCAGGAATTCTCCACTTGTCAATATTTTGTGCAAGTTAGATGCATTATTGCTTTAGCATGTTCCTGACTACGGAAATGGACTTCGGGCTGGCTATGCTCCGTCATGTTCCACTCAACGCGTCTGCCGTAGTGTCACCGATTTCGGTGATCTTCACGTTAGCGATGCTCCAAGCCGGCGCCAGAAGTAACACGAAAGAGCAGATTGATGAATTGATTACAAAAGGTCAGAATACTCTTTTAATCTTTGTGTGTTCTGTTTTCCTTTCTTCTGCGTTACTTGTTTCCACGCCATGGTGTGAGAATTGAGGCATGTTCGTTTTTAATACTTATAAAAGAAGTAGTTTAGGATTTTCGGACGAGAGCATTACGGGCTACTTTTCAAATCTTTCAAATGCAATTATTAATGGAACTGATGGAGTGCAGACCCGCATGGCTAATGGTTTTTTCTTGAAGTAGGTGTTATGGTCTTGAGAAAATCTCAAGTCCAAATCCTTTTCTCTTTTCTGCCAAATCTTTCCTTTCATGATAATAATCGAGAAATCCTTTATGAAACCATTTTACCCCCACATGTTCCTTTCTGACGACATGCTTTAGTAAACAGTTTGTCGTAAAGAAAGACTACATGGACAGAATTGTCAATAAATTCCGTGCGAAAGTAGAAAGTCTCGACTTTCGCGAGGCAGAAGAAGCAGCCAAGGCAAGCCCTTTGTTCACGTTCATTTGTGCATTTTTGTATGCTTTTATGCAAAAAATCTTGCCATACAATACATAGAAAGTATATTTCAGACTATTGACAAATTTGTTACTAAGACGACTGAAGGAAAGATACGTGACGTTGTGGACGCAGATGCTGTCAAAGGTGGATTGTCTGTCCATTTACATTTGTGAAATTTTTAAGGACATTATATAGTTTTCAAATATAATGTGAATTTTCGTCAGATCCGAAAGGAATGTGGTGATTACCTTTGGACACATGCTTCCCTACTTCAAAAGTTTTCACTAAGGCCTGGTCATGTATAATCCAGCGTGAGGTCGTTATACTGAAGCGGGAACCCGAGAACTAGAACTTCTTTCAATAGTGCAACTATAGTTTGGCGGAATTGGTGCTTTCTCAGGGCTAGTGTCCTTTAAAGGTCTCAGAAGAGAAATGTAACCCTTTTCTTGTCACCCAAATATGAAGGATCTAAGTACGTCCCTGGCACACGATTGGTGTCGATCAAAGTTTTCCTAACGCCCGCTAGAGTCCTCAAAATGATACTAAGTAATTGGACGGCACAATTGGTAGTGTGTACATCCTTTTATGCTCTGCAGCTACAACGGATTTTTAATCAATAAGCTATCGCACTACGTTTCACCAAGCCTACCGTATCTCTGGAGTTTCGAAATTGGTAGCAAATTTATGTAGAATCGGCGGGATTCCTCCAATCAACAATAGATCACACGAACTTTTCATGGTGATATGGAAACCGTTAGCACTGCCATCCCAGGATTCGAGGGAGAACAGCCTTGACCAGCATTCAACGTGATTCATGAGGAAGAGAAAAGATCCTAGATCAGCCGCCGAACCTACCAGTCGAAAACTTTGATGGATGACGGATGCGAGGAAACGATTCGAATGCAGGAACTACTGGGATCCGCGTGATGGCGGTCGTGTACAATTTTAAAAAAAGCAAGCAACCTATCGTACCTAGTCTCCATGATTATTTTACAGATGCCTTCTCGCTTATTATCAATGCTATTTATTTTACTGCTGAATGGCTGGATGAGTTTTACAGAGGCTATAATTCGAAGGCGATATTTCACAGTGAAGAAATTAGGAGAGAGGTTTGTTAAAAGGTTTCACGAATCTTCTTCTTGAACATTAGCGCTCGTGACATCAGCATTTGTTTTGTTTAAGAAGCAAACACAGTTATTCTTCAATGAGATGTGAGGACACCAGAACATCCTGATAATTGAATTTAGACGGAATTTATGAATGATTTCGAAGTACACAGACAATATGCAGAAGATGACCAAGTGGAAGTTTTGTCGCTTCCTTATAAAGACGTCTCCTATGCGTTCAACATATTTCTACCCAAAAAGAGGTGAAAGCTTACAGTAATTTATTCCTGTATACTGTAGATACGAAAGCTCTATTATCAGATTTGGTCTGGAATCGGTTCGTTCGATGATCGACGGGGCAGCAATTCAAAAGTTGCTGTCTAAATTAGAGGAGACATTCATATCGGTATGTTATAACTTTGAAGAAGGATTTCATTGCTGGTGATTTTACCGTAGTTCCGAGGATGTGGTCTCAAAAATCACGTTTTCTCGTTTTATCTACATTTCCGTTCTACGAACTATTTGACATTGTGAAACCGTTGAATAGATACGAAGTCTTGTTGCGGAAGGTCAAGCACCTTTGTCCACGTAAGCTCTCCATGGGGGTTTTATCGTGTTAACAAATTCATGCTCCTTTTCGGATGTGAGCTTCTGGAAGAATACAAATTTGAATGAAGAGCTAAATGTCATTAATCAACAATCTGATATTGGTGCTCCTGTATGTCCTTATTTACGGGATGAATCAAGGGTCCTTTGCTTCACTCGTAAATAATAAGTGATCTAATAGATAATAAAAGTAGCGACCTCGTTTGTCGGAATTTCCATAACTTGAAAATCAACGTTACAACTGTTTGACCAAGACAAGCTTAATTTATCATATTGTTCAAATCGCGAGCAGCTTTCTTTTCAGGTCACAATTCCGAAAATCAAGATCGAGACTGATTTTAAATTAAAAGAGGCACTTATGAACATGGGAGTTACCGAAATATTCAGTGATAACGCGGATTTGACTGGTATCTCTAGTAAGCCAGCACTGAAGATTTCACATGCCGCCCACAGGGCCATAATTGAGGTGGGTTCTCTTAGGGTTTAGAGTCAATCGATGTGCACAAGCAAGCAACTGGTCGAAATCTTCTGGAGTTAACTGAGTAGTTGAGCTACCGTTCTCACACATTTTGCCACACCCACACTGTTTCGATTCGAACGTGAAATAGCTGTCTGGATTGTCCCTCTTCTGAATGAAATCTGGCTGGAACCACGTGATTTTTGCAACTGAAGATACATCCTAATTTTGCAACCAGATGTACCATGATTTTGGAGTCTGAACTATCAGTATAACGCAATGGTTTTGTAGGTGGACGAAAAAGGCACAACAGCTGCTGCTGCCACGCTTTTCAAGGTGATTCCGAAGATGGCGGCTTTCAAGAAACCGAAGAAATTCGTCGCTGATCATCCATTCCTGTTTATTCTCACAAAACATAGCAATCCTTTATTCATGGGACAGTTCGTATAGTCATACCCGACTCATTTAATAAGACGCTATCTCGTTTGTTCACCGGAAATTACTCTTTGGTTTCGTCTTTTCATACGTTGTCTTTCTTATTAATATGTTGTATAAAGGATAAAGGATAAAGCTCTCGGCGTTGATCAATCCCTGAAAGATGCGCCATGCATTCGACTTCATTAAGCATCGTTGGAGGTGATTGAATGCATATCTGGCCTTTACAATGACTCGCGGTGGCCGGCCGATGTATCGAGCCAGTGCTGCTATCCTCCCAGACAAGTCTGGTACCAATTTGCAGACCCCGGAGGGATGGAAGGCTTGTTGGGCTGGTGGGCCATGGGCGCATTTTCACGTGCGCGCCGCAGTGGCACCTCCAACCACTGCGCCATACGCGCCCTAATATGTTGTATACAATTAAGAATATTGTCTACCTCCTTATGCACCATCTTGCAGTAGTGACAAATTTTGGCTGTATAGGTTCCTTCCCAGTGGCCAACTCATGTACCTGCTTCGCTGCTGTTTGGACAATCGGTCTGTTTGATGTCTTCGTATTTTACCGCACACTTGTAAAAACCGGCGTTCGCGAAGCGCTCTATCATCTTTTTTTGTACTACCTTTTTTCCCATTTGCTTTGAGAGAGTGGCGACCCTTATAATAACCTCTGCCTACATTCCACGCCCCATGAATCATCATCTGCTCGTTGAATCAGTTGTGCTCTAAAACTTACACTCGCTTACTGCTAGCTTGATAAGTTCGATTAATTCTATCCTTAGACACTCAGTGTTCTATATGGCTGACGTATTGAAGTCATTCTTTGACATGTAACGTAAGACAACATTGTGTACAATCATACGTACCTGAGAGTAATAACACCTTTCATGTAATTCTCTTAGTGACCTTTATTAATTGAAATAAATCCATTAGGATCTATGGATTTCTACCTACAAGACACAAGATAATGTAAAATTTCTTCTTTTTTGCCGAGGTGAAAATCCGACTTTTTGAGCTAACGAGACGTATTTTGTTCACGTATTGACAAATCCCCCTCAGATCCACAACGGCGGCGACTGCCTCTGGTGGCGACGAACTGGTGTAGACTACTCTGGATAAGATGAGCTCGCTACTCCAGGGAACCACAATGGCTAAACCAGCAAAACTCCGAAAAAATGAATAATTATGCTGGGCTCCGCACAACAGATGAGGACGAGCCATCCAAGTGTTTATGTATCCAAGTTCTCTTCGTGGGCACACAGTGGCTACTGTCCCAAATATATTTTCACAAACGCCCTTTTTGTTTGTTGGGGTGAGATAAGAAGTAATGAGCCAGTATGCTTTTGCTACTTAGCTTTAGGCCACCACTTTGTGGTGTAGCCATTTTGGACTGGTTAATTAGATAAGATAAGAACGTTTAGAAACGGAGGTTAGTTTTCTTTCGGTTCCTCTCGAGCGAATGTTATGAACTCTGACTGCTCGCCCAATGATTCAAAGCATTTATCCATCTCCTTTTGTGTGAAGCAGATGACAAAACAGTCATCTATATATTTGCAATAGCATAATGGCCGGCGATCGATTGCTGGTTCTTCTATCTTAGACATAAAGCAAGGTTTGGCGCCAGTCGGTGTCTCATTGCCAACCCTGTAATTTGTGATTAATATTTACCAGACCATCACAAGATCGTGCACTTCTTTAGGCATTCCTTTGAGAGGATCATCAAATGCTGAATCGAAAAGCCACACACTCATTTTTTATTTGGATGACAATTAGGTGTATGAACCAAGCTACTCTATCCGCTGGCCCGTCTTCACAACTGTTTCTTCCAAACTTGAAAGTTGAGTGTTCGATAGATCCCCAATCGTCAACGGTTACTGTCTTATAAGTTTCCATAAGCAAGTATAAAACGGAGCATGTTGGCAACTCGACTTCTAGATGCAAAATATCTGATTTCTTTAAACGTTCCCGGCTTGCCGCTTTGACCCATTCCGTGTTTACTTTTCGGTGTTGACTTTTGCATTCCTTTTCAGATGATTGGCGATAAAGGGAAGCGTCTTCAAGACTCTTCTTCGTTATCTCATCATCTAACTGAGGAGAAATTACCGCAGAATTTCCTTCCATATCATTAACTGACAGTCTAGTAGGTTTTGCTCTGAATATTCCTCGAATCTTTCCCATAGAACAACTCTGTTCTGCTACGAGATTGAAAATAAGTCTTCTGTCGCGACACTGGATAAGCATTTTAAGAGCTCACAAAAACATGCAGAAATTGATATCTGCTTCGCCGTTAAGGACTTGCTGCCTAAACAACGCTCGAGGTAAATGGAGTCGGTGGTAATGTCCCTACTTCTCGCTGTTCACTCCTATCCAGTTTTTCAACTCTAGCTTTGCTATGGAGTCGATCTTGAAACTCGAGTAGATTGCACGGGATCCTACCAAAGACTTCATTAGAAATGAGTTGCGCTGGTGAGTAACTATGACCCAATTGTAGTGGCGAGCACTCGTCGTTAGGGAGAGTAATGCCTCCAAACACTGTGACCCTTGACTTTTGTGGCGCTTAATCGAGCATAGTTTGACTCTTGCCAGTGTCGTAAATTGTGTTTTTTTTTTGTTTCATTGAGGCTGATTTATGTGATTCGTTTAGTAAAATCTCGAATTATCTGGTTGAGATTAATTTAACATTCGACCAAATAAAATTGGAAATCAATACTGATCCACCCATTATTCTCCTCCAAAGGTGATCTTCCAAATATTGAACATACTAAGATTCTCTCGACCAGCGCTTCGTCATTTGGCCATGCACGTTGTCCGGCTTGCATCGAAGAGACTCGCGGAGTAGTCGCACTTCGATATTCAGTCTAGACCACATAAATCGCATAGGCATTTTCTTTTGTTGAAATTCTGCATGACTTGGTGTTTTGGGAGGCGGCAGAGAAAGAATATAGTTCGACCAGCTGATACAACATCCTGTTTTGGTGACAGCACTTCCTTTACAAGTCGGAATATTCTGCAGGTAGATCATGTAGCAAACCCCATGACCGAGTTTCCTTTAACCTTCACTTTGATCAATAATGCACTGCTTTCCTGGTAAGCAAGCACCAGGTTCTTTTCACACTATTTGTACATAATAGCTAAAATTTGGGTGATTTCGCCTCGTTTAGAGCCCGGAAAGGTCAAATTGACATGCAATCTTCTCAGTCAAATACATTCATAACCTCAGCAGATAAAACTTAGTGAGTAAATTTTCATTCTTGTGGTAAACAGCTATTTTTAGATATTCACAGTTCCCTTTGTAAAAATTCCAGTTGCATGCTGGAGACAAGCCTCCCAGAGTCTTACATGGGCGAAGAATGTGCGTGAATCAGGCCAAAGAATCAGTCTGGGTATGGCGCTCGGTCAACCGTGACCGAAAAATATTTCTACTTGCGGTTTATTTTTAGATTTTTGGAATTGATTCAAGGTTATTCAAGAGTGTTACGCAAAGTTATTTGAAATCCTGTGCGAGGGTGAGTTTCATTTCAACATCCTCTCCGCAATGTCTCTTTGTTCTATGAGCGTCAACTGAAGCGTTTGGTTTAACTTCAAATGTATCGAATAGATATTCCTCTATACTGATGATACTTTCTACCAAAGTATTCGCACCCCAAGCTTTACAAGAGTTCAGGTAAATCGCAATTAGAACTCATGCAGTTGTCGTCTCTACCGTTGCTGCAAATTCTACCACTTTATGTTGTTTATAGATGGTCACACAGACGGTTCCCAAGTAATTGGCATCTGAGAGTGTTCGAAGGTGTTCCAGTCATTGTTTCCGAATTCTCAAGAACGCCCCTTTCTAGGCAATGTTTTATAAAGCATAAAGCTCCTGGTGTTGATCAAATCAGAGGAATGAGCAATGCATTCGACTTCATCAAGTATCGTTATAGGTGATTAAATGCATATCTCGTCTTTACACTCACTCGAAGTGACCTACCGATGTATCAAGGCAGTGCTACTATCCTCCCATACAAGCCTGATACCATTTCGCCGAAGCAACGAACGAATGGAAGGTTTCGTGAGCCTGAGGCGTATGATCGATCCCATGTGTATTGCAGGGCGCCTCCGACCGCTGCGCTACAATCAATGTTTTATTGACGCACTAATCACTGAAATAAAAGAACTGAATTTATCTGTTACATAAGCCTCAACTTTCCCGCCGTTTGTGAAATCTTTTTACTTATCATCTTTGTGTTATTTGGAGCTTTGAGCCTCTTTACTCCCTGGTAACGTTGTTAGAACACAGTTTTCATCTCATAATAGGTGGAGAGGAGGAATTTTGGTCATGTGTAAAGGAACTGGTATATAAACTATATCATCTTCATGAAAAATGGCGAGATTGACAGCAGTACAGCTACTCAAGAGTACCGCAAAATGGAACGCAAATGTCTGATTCTCTTTCTCCCTTAGTGAGTATGACCGGCTGAGGTTGAACTGCCAGTGTACGTTGAAGTTTAGCACTCACAAACACCACCACAGTCATGATGGTGGCGAAAAACCTTTGAATGGATGTGAAAACAACAAACATAAACCCCTTTCATTATGGTTTCGAATTCCATAGAGATAGGATGGTAGCGAATGCAATACAAATTCCATTCTTAGAACGGAGAACAGTTGATGGTAGGACAGCTACCAAATGGGCGACGTCGCTTCACGTCCAGAACAACGAGTCCTTTAGTTGCAGTTGCTAGCGAAAGTCGGAGAAATCGATGCCGACCCCGTTCAGTACGGCTCTTCAAAGGTTGCTGACGTGTGCTGACTCACGACTGTTTGCGTTTTGGTGTTTCAAAGATCAATAGCGGAAATGAGAAGCAGAAAATTAGACGTTATCTAAACAACTGAGAGAATCATTTTAATCCTTCCCTTTCTCTCTTTTCTTTAGAACATTCTTCCCGGTGCATCTATCACTCGTAAAGTTGTGACAAAGCTGTGAACGATACTTAAAGAACATGATCAGCACTGATATAGTTATAATAGTTATCGATTTTGTGATATTGTCAATTACAGACCTGTCTAGGTCACCTTCAATCATCGGAATGATTCGGTCATGTCGTCGATGGTGAGACTGTTTTTCTGTTCCGGGAGAGTTTCTTAACAATGATCGCTCTACTCGCCGAATCGTGTTGTGATGATTCGAATTCGGCTGTTTATTCAGTCGGGTGTCATTTCCAGTTCACCATATGTCAATATGCTTTGCATAAGTCGAATTGAAATAGGGTACAAAAATATAGACCTTTTCTATAGACTGTCCTGCTCTGTTTTCGTCAGAATTTCTTCTTTGTCCTTTCATCTTCGTCGAAGCTCTGCGGATTTTCTGTTTTTTTTTTTCGAAATACTACATTTTTCTGCGCTCTTTTCGACGTTTATCACCATAGAATTATTTTTCGACAACAGGTGCTAACATTTGTCCACAATAAGGATGGGATGAAGGGTAAATCGTTCAGCGTTGATCATTCTTTAACGGATACGCCATGCATTTGCCTCCATTCGTAGCGTTGCAGAGGTGACTAAACGCGTATTTAGTCTCGATAATTACCTTGAGGTGGTTTAACAATGTATAATGTCAGACTTCGATTATGCTCTCACTATGTCTGACATAAATTTGCATGCCTCGAAAGCACGAGCGGTTTAGTTAGTATCGAGAGGGGGTCGAACTATCGGCTATTACATATTGCAAGGTACCTCTAGCCATTGCGCTGCATGCCACAGTACTCCTCCTATCAATTTTGGTAAATAATCGTATGTTTTGGCGAATATGATTTGGATCTATGAAGAATAACCTCCATAATTCTATGAATCGGAACATTTATGTTGTGTAATAGAAACTCTTTGCTGGCTGTGGCATGCTTGTGTTGCAAATCCAGGCAAAAGCCATTTGTGTTTCCATGGTGTCGATGCCGGTTTACGTCCACTTTTGCAAATTTGCGGTAAAAAGTGCTCATTTGGTTTTGTTCTTTGCTTTCTTCTCTTCGACACTTCTTCGTATTCCTCATCTAGTTCACACTTTTGTGTACAGAAACTTCATACAGGATTTTCCTGAGCCTAGAACCTGAGGGACGCGTGTGACGCAGAACAACCTTATTTTATTTATCCTTTATAAAACCTGAGGCTTGATTTCTGTTTTTCCTACCGGTGTGTTTAAGATGAGAAGCATTCTTTTACAGCTCGAATGTACTGAGAATCTGAAGTTTTTGGCGTAGCCTCTTACTCGCACAGTTCAATTTTCTGAGTTCTATCGAAGATTTTCCCTCGTCCTTTTTCAGGATTTAATTAATACTGCGCTACACAGAGCCCTTCATTGCTCAAGGCTTCGTAATGTCCGATACCGAACAAATGTCAACTTTTTTGTTATTTTTGGAAAATTCATGTGGTTTGCCACTTTTAAGGTCGTCAATGTTTTCACAATTTCCTCTTTTACACTTCTTTTTTATTAACAAAAAAGGATAAAGCTGTCGGCGTTGGTCAATCGCTGAAGGATGCGCCATGCATTCGACTTCATTAAGCATCGTTGGAGGTGATTGAATGCATATCTGACCTTTACAATGACTCGCGGTGGCCTACTGATATATCGAGCCAGTGCTGCTATCTTCCCAGACAAGTCTGGTACCAATTTACCGACCCCGGAGGGATGGAAGGCTTGGTGAGCAATGGACGCGGGCATCGATTCCACGTGTGTTGCAGTGCGCGTCCGACCACTACGCCACATGTGCTGGAGTTCTTGTTTTATTAGAACTTTTTTATTATGAAAGTTTTCAATGACATATTTAACGTGATGGTCTAATATTATGTTTTACTATATTATTCAGATTGTTCTTTCATACAAGCCCCTATAGCCTATTCGTTATCACAGGAAACCTGAGATGGGATATAAACACTTGGCTCTAATCATCATCATCTCCAACAAAAACCTTTCGATTGTTTTCAATGTCTTTTTTAACTACAGTGAGTTCACTGTCTTTTTGAAGAGCATACATGAGACTGTTATTATACCAATTATTTTTTAACAGCACCTAATGCTTCGGCGGTTTTCCCCTTCATCAGAATCTAGGAATTCGAGCTTATTACAGCTAAGTAACCCAAATACTTCCATAATACATAGTCTCTAGCCGTTTTGCCAAAGTGTTCTTCTGTATATTCCCATAAAAGATCACCTAGACGGTAAGCCTAGTTTTAAACGACGTAGTCCACAAGGCGCGCATAAGACACAGAGACATTATGGAGAACGTTTCGAAGAAGAAGTCAACATCCTGACAGAAGAATCTAGCACTTCAACGCCTAGAACGCTCGAGGCGTTTTGACTAAATTCTGAGAACCGAAGAATGAACCGTAGCGAGCAATGCCTCGTTATCATGCGTGATCTTACACAATATCCCAAGTCGAAATTTCAAAAGGAGAGGGACTCATTACATCTTATTCATCTGAACTCTGTGCGATTAGTCTCTTTGATATGTGGAGCATCCATGTAAACGGTGAGTATCTTAAGAATTTGTTTCCGATACAAATGAAATCTATCTACCTAAGTTCTATCCTCTGTGGTTATGGAAGTATTTTACTGAGTAGGGTGGGTTTTAATTTGACATGTCCAGGCTTTGAAGAAGGACTATTCTGTTTAAACGTCAGATATCGTTAATAAATCATTGGTATAATAACAACTGCGTGTCTTCTCACCAAGAAAACAGTAAATTATTGATTAACGCCGAGCTTAACAGGCAGTCGGTCCTGGGAATTATAATGAATCTGTTAATTCAATCCTACACTGGATCGAGCTGATGACAAATCTTTAGCTGTGTAATAACCGGAATCCTGCATTGCTCACTTCGGTGAAGATTTCTCGCGGCTGTCGTTTTTTTGGTAAGGAACCCTTTAGGGCAACTGACGTGTTGATCTGTAATTTTCTACATTTTAGCAGCTTACGTGGAAGCAAACTGACGAGTGTGCCAGTAATAAAAGTTTACGGCTTAAGCAGGCGAAGTGCGATAGAGATGGAACTATTCGTCTAATTCGCCATGGGCGGTGCTTGGGGTTCGTGATGTCTCACCCGCTCATTCAACATCTCCTGCCAAACAATTTTCATTTTTGTCCACCAGTGAATCTGCATTTTTGTTCTGACTACTTGACTCCTATGATACTTCTCGAATTCGATCTTCGATGTTTACTTGGCTCGTAATAAGTGCAACTGTTGTTGTCAAAGGAAAAAACTTCATGGTTTTCGCCTCCCCCGCTACTACTGTTCGCTTTCAGTTCTGGATTCAACTTTCACACTTTCCTGGTTTTTTTCAATAATTGTTTTCATAAGGGTAAGAAATTCATGTGTTTGAGGCTAATGACTTCCCAAAATGGGAGGTACAACGAAGGAAGGCACCAAAACTACTGTTTGTCGAAGGTCAACATTAGTGGTGTGAGGGTAGCGTATAACCAGTTCTGAAAAGGTGAAGTCTTAAAAGCGAAATAGATCGGAATTATGTCTGAATTTTTTCCTCTGGTCATAGCAAAGCAAGTTTTTTGGTGTTTACAAGTGAAAACTGGTAATGCATAATAACAGTAAGGGCAAGACACCTTGTTCTATACGAAACGAGAATCTATCGAGCACAAAATAAACCGCCTTAGATCCATCAGGAGAGGAATATGCAGCGCATTCTTTCCAAATGGAATCGAGTCTTTTCCATGAAGTCGATGAAGTGCCCATGGAACGCCGGTTTATCAATTCAAACTACTACTGCTGACAACCTCCTTGTGCAATCAACCAGAAATAGTCAAATTTATTATACATGAATTATATTACGATTTTTCATGAGCATCTTTCTCTGAACATGTTGTGACGGAATTAACGCCAACATAAGTTACTTGAATGGGACGATTGAATTCGTCCGCAGCGTCCTTCAGACTCAGCAGCCTCTACTGTATTCTTTAAACGTCTCTCCAAAAGAGGGTAAATAGTTCAAAGTTCATTCGTTTATAATTCAAAAGGAATTGTCTGGATCTTTTTAGATGACATTATTTTATTCGGAGCTGTTTTTCTGCTGTTAGCTTTTCATACCTTCCAACCGCCTCATCGTAGCTGGGAGGTGTTTCTGGGTGTCGGACTGCGATGTACAGCGGGGATTCATCCCCTGGCAGGGTCGCCCAAGATGTTCAAGATATTCGGTAGTGCGTTGTGAAGCTATCGTCGACTAGACTGCAACTCTGAGATCATTATAGCGTGGTTTTTTGAGAAAGCTTTGCTGCAGCACCACAAAACATCTACGCCGGGTGTTGAGAAGGAGTCCGGTGTTTCCATCAGGAAGTCTAGCTAAGAGTAAACCAATACCAGCATCCACCACCGTCCTGATATCAAAGTTGCATGTTGGCAAATCTGCCTCTGATCCACAGAGGCTGCCACTGCTTGTCGTTTTGACGACCTGGGGCAAACATTGGCCAGATTGTCCTGGGGTTTCAAGCGAACCACTATGGCATAACTAGTAAATCTCCGGAATATGTAGATTTTGCTGGGGCCCGCATAACCATTGAGGACGTGCCATTCAAGTGTCAAGTGCGTCAAGTGTTTTTTTTATGAAGTGAGAGATTAGTCTAGCGGTGTACAGTGGTTTTTTATAGGATGGAAAAAATTGTCATTTCGGAGAAAGCATTGTATTGGCAATATTATATATTATGAATTATCAATTCCTCAAGGTCACAGACGTTTATTGATTACTATCCAGACTAATAAGTCTTTGAACAATAGAACTTTCCCAAACAAAATTCATTAAGTCTCAGCTTAACTGGATTCAATTCCGATTTGGGCTCTCCAGATCAATCCCGTTGACAGGTTTTGTTGATAGCAGTGATCGATAGAACTAGCTGAGGGACAGGCGAAACGAAGGAGCCGTGTGGTGTGGTGGTGAGCGCGTTCGCTCCCACCGCAGACACCTGGGGTTCGGAGTTTTGCAAATATCTCAGCATTACAAAAGTTACAATTCATTAAGTTTTTGTTTTTAATCTAATCTGTGATGAGGTGGCTTGCACAGTGGTAGTAATTTCGGTTATTATGGGCATGGGTGGTAGCTCGATTTCGCTGTGGGCCAACCAGGCCCCCCAACCCTCCGGAGTCGAGAAATTAGTACCGGACTTGTCCGAGAAAAACGACTGTTCAATCCAATTGGGAACGCTCCAGCCCGGCTCTCTCAGGTCTGCTGGGAGAATGGACCCGACCAGCATTCTACGACATTCAAGGTGAAATGATAATCCTCAAGCGGTAGCCGACGTCACACATAAAATGTTGGAATATCTTCGTGGATAATTGGATGCGAGGAAAAAAATCGATTGTGAGAAGTGCTGGGATCCGCAAAATAAACGTGAAGACGGGTCACATAAAATAAAATTTGAAAAAAATTGTCTGTGTTTCTTTAAGAAAGCATTTCCTTGACTTTTTTTGAAACTTCATGACCTCATAAATCGTTCGGCATTTTAAAATATTCTCCTAATATTTAGCATGTTCTTGACGGCAGAGACGGACTTCGGGCTAGCTATGCTTCGTCAACTTCCACTCAACGCGTCTGCTGTAGTGTCACCGATTTCGGTGATATTCTCCCTAGCTATGCTCCAAGCTGGAGCAAGAGGCAAAACTAAAGCCGAAATTGACGAATTGATCGCAAAAGGTGAAGATGGTTTTCTACTTCTCCTGTCTTTTGTTTCTTTTCTTTCTTTTGCCTTGCTTCTCCCCCGATATTGCTAAAATTGGGTTAAATGATCTTTAACTACTCAAAGACGAATAATTTAGGAGCTCTGGACGACAGCATTACGCATTACCTCTCAAATCTCTCAAGTGAAATTCTTAACGCGACTGATGGAGTACAGACTCGTATAGCAAATGGTTTTTTCCTGAAGTAGGTGACAGCTCCTTATTACACTTAGGATTTTTTTTTTATTACACGCTTCAAATCCAAACGACATTTTAGCGAACAGTTCGATATAAAAAAGGATTACAAGGAAAAAATTATCAACGAGTATCATGCAAAGGTAGAAGCCCTCGACTTCCACAAAACAGAAAAGACGATTAAGGTGCGCCCCCATTTTCAGTTTATGTGCATGTTTTAAAGTTTCTCTCTCTGACACTCAGATATTTCCTGCAATTTGAAATATTAGAAGATTTGACCTACTCTGGTTTATCCTACGATTCAGACTATTAACGACTTTGTTAATGAGACTACTAACGGAAAATTACACTACCTCGTGAATGCAGACGCTGTTAAAGGTGGGTTTCCCAACCATTTGTGTTTATGAAACTTGGTGAATAAGTGGAAATGGAGCGTCTTAAAATGGAAATTTCGTTTGGCAAGATCTGAGATGTATATGGTGATGACCTGCACTTGAGACGAATGTGTGGCTTGAGATACCTTTACTGAGGAATTTGAGATGTCTCTATTGAGGAATTGACGATCTACGCCGCAAAGATCCAGTAGGCCTTCCTTGGATCGGAAGGGAACACTGAAAAAACTGAAGCTTTTCCTCAATACATGGGACATTAGAGTGTGGTGGAAATGAGGTTTACGTAAATAAGTGGTCATAACAGGAGCAAGAAAACAATGTCGTTTTATTATTTCTGCGTATCTCTCCACATGTAACTATGACGAGAATTAGACAGACATTTTGTGTGAACTCTGAGAAGTTCTACGAAGATGAGTGTACATACCGAGATCAGGATTTTTACTAGAACGATCGCATCTTTTACAAGCTCTTCTTCAGCTTCTTCTACGCATCTGTAGATTCCAGAAGATCATATGAACAACGAAATGTCGGAAGAACTCTGGAGTTGGGACCCATATTAACGACGAATTTCCACTATTATATGTGCTAAGATCATTAGTGCTAGTGATAACTTACTTGATACTCGATACTTGAACGGCCCATCCTCACTGATTGTGCGGGCCCTAGCATAATCACCATTTTTCGGAAATTTGCTGGCTAAACTATTGTGGTTCCCTGAAATCCCGATGTTAGCTTGGCCGAAGTCTGCCCCAGGTCGTCACCACCACAGACAGTCGCAGCTCTTGTGGATGAGAGGGAAGTTTTCCACCAGGCGAATTTGATACCAGGCAGGTGATGGATCCTGGTATTGGTTTACTCTTAGCTAGGCTTCCTGATGGAAACGCCTGACTCCTTCTCAGCTTGGGAGACGCCAGCGGGTCACCGCTGTACATTGCAGTCCAGCACCCAGGAACACCTCTCAGCCATGATGAGGCGGCAAACCGTTGGAAGGTTTTCGATAACACTGCAATGTAATTCTGAGACTTCTTCACAGCGACTTTACGAGAAAAACGTTGTATCATAGTTGTATTTCAGACGCTTTTTCACTTGTTATTAACGCCATTTACTTTACTGCTGAGTGGTTGATGAAATTTTATAAAAGCTCGAATTCAAAGGCGTTGTTTTATAGTGCCCAAGCATCCACCAGAGAGGTTTGTTTCAGGCGTTTCACGATTTCTTTCCTTGAAACCTTAACATTCTGCTGTCGAAGTAGAACTATTTATATCAGTAACAAACATTGGGAGATAGAAACACAGTGGTAGTCCATTCATTACGAGTGAACCGCGCCCTTAATGGCAAAAAAATTATCGCACTATGATAAGTATAAGTGCTCAAGGAGCACTCTGCCCCACTAAATTCTGACTTTCCCTCCAGCTCCGCAAAATTGACGTAATGACCGCGATCGAGCCATGAAATATACTGTAGTAACTGATGAGTTACAAATTCTAGTGGTCGTTGTTGTGTTAGTTGGATTGCTGGAATATTAGAACTGGATTTGTGGAGCGGCGTCGAATAATCAAACTTCTGTAATATGCAGGTGTTACCTGACGTTTGAAGAGTAGTAAATAAGTATGGAGAATTAAGAGTTACAGTACATAGTTGCTACAGAGAATTCTAAGTGATAGTTGTCAGATAAATCCGTGATGCCAGGTTTTGAATGAGAATGTTGGGAATTAGTTTAGTCCAATGAACGAAGCGAACCACGATTGCATGCTAGATGCTTCTGCTTATGTCTGGCACACTGGTCTTGTGATGACTGGTCATATCTACAGCATGCATCTCATGTTTGGGTTTTTAACCTTTTAATTGTCCTGACAAATAGAGAATGCGGTTAACAACCGTGGGGGTTTAAATAAATAGTCCACTGCATATGCGAAATAGAAACACTTAGCTGCCGATGTGAAAGATAAAGGATAAAGGATAAAGCTCTCGGCGTTGATCAATCCGTGAGGGATGCGTCATGCATTCGACTTCATTAAGCATCGTTGGAGGTGATTGAATGCATATCTGGCCTTTACAATGACTCGCGGTAGCCTGCCGATTATCGAGCCAGTGCCGCTATCCTCCCAGACAAGTCTGGTACTAATTTGCCGAACCTGGAGGGATGGAAGGCTTGGTTGGCCATGGGCGCAGGAATCGATTCCACGTGCGTGTCGCAGTGTCGCCTGAAACCACTGCACCACACACTGCCTGATGTCAAAGAATACAACTATAATATCTCCAAAAGGATAGAGAAGATTTTCTGTGTGGTAAAGAAACTTCTATGGATTCTTTGTGGGGATATTTGAAAACAAGTTGGCGGTATATACCAGCTTTTTCATAAATAAGTTCAGATTGAATTCATGAACGATTTCGAAGTACATAGACAATATGCAGAAGATGACGAAGTAGAGGTTCTGTCGCTTCCATACAAGGACGTGTCTTATGCATTCAATATAATTTTACCCAAAAAAAGGTAATTGTTCACACTTGTTTAAATTTGGAGGTTTTAGACATAAACACTGTGCTTTAGATTTGGTTTCGGATCAGCCCGTTCAAAACTCGATGGAGCAAGAATTCAAAAATTGTTATCCCAGCTAAAGGAAACTTACGTAACAGTATGTTGTGGTTTTTCAGCAAGATTTGACTTTTGAAGATTCTAATGTATCTCAATGGGATGGTCCGTTCCACGGAAAAGTTCTCCTTCGACCCAACTCTCAGACCTAATAAGCCAATCGTCCCTAAGAAAAGAGAGAACTAGCACCACGCTTCGCTCTAATATGCCAATCTTTTATGTACTCGCCACTTCACCGTAGCAGGCACAATGCATCAAATTCGTGTTTATCTTCCTGCCATGAGTTATAAAAAGAGCACAAATCTGAAGGAGTTAGTGAGTGAGAACGATGAGCAGTTCACTTTTGGTGCTCCTACTTGCTCATGTTTGCCCGGTAATCACCTGTATCACCTGTAGTCCCGTTGGTCGTCGAGTGACTCGAGCGGGCACCAGTAAATCTTCCATTTTTTCCTCTCACGTGCAAGACCAGCTCAATGGGTTCTGCTCGCCCTAGGGACCCGTCGAGCATCATATCTTTCTTCTAGGTTCTTCGTGAAGAACTCTGACTATCGGGTCGGTGGTCTCCCTTCAGTACGTTTGACATCCCGAGGAATCCAGACACTAACCGCTGTTGTCTGCCCCACCTTTTCTTCGACTGTTTGGCGTATATAACGGCATCTTTGATTTCTGATCGCTGACGCAGGTCGGAGCTTCGGATCCCATCCCTTACTTTTGTGAATCGGGATACTCCTAGCATCGTCCTTTCGACTGCGCGTTCGATAACGCTAAGTGATCCTTCATCCTGCTTACGCATCAATCAAGCTTTTGACGCATACGTTAGGGCACGAAGTACGGTTGAGTCGAAAAGGTGGGCACGGAGTCGGGTGTTCTTTATTCTCTTCACTAAATCCTCGATGCACAAGGCAGTTCCCCAAGCTGCTCGTTTCCTTCTGCTCAGTTCTGGAGCTAAGTCGTTCATCATACTGATTTCCCGACCTAGATAGACATAACTGGAGCATTCAGAAATATGCGTTCCGTTGAGCGTGAATGGGACGGACATAAGAAACCAATCCGTTCTTCATTAACATCGTTTTTGTGAGATTTAGTCGAAGACCAATCTCTCCACAGGCCTTGTCAAAGTCGGCAGGCATACGTTCCGCTTGGCTAATGTCTGGTGTTATAATATCATCAGCAAAGCGAAGGTGATGTATCTGACGACCGTCGATTTTCACTCCCGTATTATCCCATTCCAATGTTCGCATGACGTTCTGGAGGGTGGCTGTAAATAATTTTGGCGAGACTGTATCGCCCTGCCTAACTCCTCTCTTGACGTCAACGTTAATATCGTTGTAGAGTGGAGAAATTTTGGTTATGAAATTGTTATACAGCTCACGAAGAATCTTTATGTACTGAGTAGGGCTTCTTTACTATCAAAGGCTTCCATGACTGCTTCCATCTCAGTTGAATCAAAGGCCTTCTGTTAATCGACGAATGCGGGACAGAACGGTCTTTTGCACTCTCGCCATACTTCAGTGGGCCTGGTTATCGTGTGGATGTGGTCCCATCGTACTAAATCCTTTTTGAAACCCTCCTTGCTCACGTGACTATTCGTATCCACTGTTCTGTCTATCCTGTTTAGGATGACTCGAGTAAAATGTTTGTAGACGACAGACAGCAAGAAGATTGGGCGATAGGTGCCTATATCGTGTAGATCGCTCTTCTTGAGCAACAACCCCTCTTGCTGGCCTTCCACTAAGTAGGGACCTTGCATTCAGACAGGTAACGTGTGAAGAGCCGAGCCAGTGTGCTTACGACGACTGACGGATGGTTCTTCAGATGTTCTGATCTTATCCTGCCCGGACCTGGTGCTGTTGGTTATGAAATTGTTATACAGCTCACGAAGAATCTTTATGTACTGAGTAGGGCTTCTTTACTATCAAAGGCTTCCATGACTGCTTCCATCTCAGTTGAATCAAAGGCCTTCTGTAAGTCGATGAAAGTGAGATAGAGCGGTCTTTTGTACTCTCGCGATACATCAGTGAGCCTTGTTATCGTGTGAATGTAGTCAGTCAATCGTACTAATCCTTTTCGAAACACTGCTTGCTCATATGGCTGTCCGTCGTCCAAAAGTAAAAAAAAGTGAAGTAAAGTAAATGTAAATACATTGAATGTTAATAGAAATAACAATTTCATTTGTCCTAACTGTCGACAAATTGAATACTCAACGTTTTGATCAACATTACAAACTGCTCGATCAAAACATGAGACGAAGTACCGTTGTACCACAGAATACAGTCGTTCTCGTTGGTTCATGCCGAAATCCTGGGCACGCCAAGCCTTTCATCCCTTAAGAGTCGGAAAATTGATGCGAGACTGGTCTGGGAGGAAAGCGGATTGACTTGCTACATCACTAGAGCACTCTAGGTCATTTCATAGGCCAATTATGTAATCAGTTAGCTCTGTGATGCTAAGTTCACTCTAATTTATGGCACATTGCTCAAGAATTGACCAATGCCAAGAGCTTCTTTATTCTTTGTCGCTGCTCACATTCTGGGACGTTTTTTCATTCAGGTAACAATTCCTAAAATGAAGATCGAGACCGATTTTAAATTGAAAGACGCACTTATGAATATGGGAGTCACCGAAGTCTTCAGTGATAGTGCGGATTTGAGTAGAATAGCAAGTGATCCGCCTCTGAAGGTTTCAGAGGCTGCACATAAAGCCATTATTGAGGTGGGTTTCTTTTAGTCTTGACAATCAATTCATGCAAACAATCCAGCTAGAAGGAAAAGTTGTTTTGAAAACACTGAACAAATAAAAGGATTGTTCTCGCATACTGTACGATGTCTCGCATGATATCCATCCAGCACGGGATAGTCGTCTTTCTGATGAAGAAAAATCTTGCTTTAAACCATCTGACTTTTCCATTACGTCCAGTTCATAATAGTATTTCCTATGAATTGGTTGAAAGATCTCATACAACGACTTAATGTAGTTTTTTTAAAGGTTGACGAAGAAGGTACCACAGCTGCTGCAGCCACACTTTTTAAAATCATCCCAATGATGGCGATTATGGAAAGACCGAAATTATTTGTCGCTGATCATCCGTTCATCTTTCTTCTTACCAAAAACAACAATCCTTTGTTCATTGGACAGTTTGTATGAATGTTCATTGACACGTTTTCGTTTCTTTCTGATTTGCTTGAAGAAATGATAAGTAAACTAAATTTATAAGAATACTCGTCTCGGTTTTAATATTCATATGGACACTACAAAATATTCGTAGCTATACGTCATAGATGTTCGTCGTCCCAGGACCAGGATAACGCTGTCCGGCAGGAACGATGCCGATAACTACGACAAATTGCAGTGCTAAGGTCCTTTCAAGCCGTTATTACGATGTCTACTTTTTTTTACAATGTTGTAACGAACCACTGTCAATTCCTGAAAAACAGTGTGTACGTTTCCCATGAATTTTTTGTCATTAATATACAGTAGAGATTGTGAAGCGTACTCGTCAGAGATTTCCGGCGTTGTCCAGTCACCCGTTATGGTTCGGATACTCGGATGAAGAAACTGTCCGTCCCCTCTGAATTGCAAATTGCTATAAAGTTCCCAGCAAGAATAAATCCGTTGACCTGACAGATCGGAAGGATCCTAAAAGTATAACATAAACCTAGTTTGCATTCGAATAACTATCATTACATCTTGTGATAGCAGTTGTAAATAATCGTTGGCGAGTGGAGATGCAGTGGATTTAATTGCAGTATTTTCTTTCGATAGGATTAAGCATTGAATTCCGTCGAAAGTGTTTGCAAGTGAGAAATAATTGGTGAAATATATCGCACCACTGGTTTTCCTTGCGACATCTGGCATGCTATTTCATCAGTGAAAAGTGGACACCATCAAGTCCGAGGATAAGATCTGAATTTCGGAAGAACCTTCCGCCAGTCTACGTAAACACACTGGCTCGGCCCTCCAAACATTACTTATCTGAATGCTATATCCGTACTCGCTGGAAGACCAGCAAGACCATGCTACTGTCCAAGAAGGACGACCTCCACAATATCGTCAAGTATTTCCCAATCTGCTATCGCTAGAGCACAAAAGGCAGCCATGTCTCATTTTCATCGCTTTAAAGAAATCTTTTGACTCATTTGAGATAGAGGCAGCCATGGAAGCGCGCAACAATCAGGGAATTCCTGTTCAGCATGCAAAGTGAGTCTTCGAGTCTTCGTGAGTTGTACAAAAAATTCACAAGCAGGATATCACGATCGTACAACGATGTTGACGTCGGCGTCAAAAGAGGAGTTAGGCAAGGCAATACCACCTAATCAAAATCATTTACCGCAACCCACGAGATCGTCATGAGAACATTGAAATTAACAGGAAGTGACAGCCAAAGGCCAGCAATCACACCATCTTCGTTATGCTGATGACATTGTTCTTAGAACACCAAACGTTAGCCGAACGAGACAAATACTTGTCGACCTTGATAAAGCTATTGAAAGAATTGGTCTTCCACTAAATCTAACGAAAACAATGTTGTTGTGCAACGGATTGGTTGCGAGTGCATCAATCACGCTCAAAGGAAAGAACATCTTCGAATGCTCGACTTACGTCTATACAGTAGGTCGTGAAATCAAGATGATAAACGGTTTAGCTCCAGAGCTGAGCAGAAGGAAACGAGCGGCTTGGGGAGCTTTCAAGAGCATCGAGGATGTAGTGAAGAAAACAAAGAACACCCGACTCCGTTCCCACCTTTTCGACTCAACGGTTCTTCCTGCCCTAACGTATGCGTCAGAAACCTGGTCGATACGTAAGCATGATGAAAGATCACTCAGCGTTAGCGAATGCGCTGTCGAAAGGACGATACTAGGAGTATCCCGTTTCACACAAGTAAGGGATAGGATCCGAAGCTCCGACCTGCGTCAACGATCAAAGTCAAAGATGCCGTTCTATACGCCAAACAGTCGAAGATATGGTGGGCGGGACACGTAATGCGTATGAATGTTAACCGATGGACAAGAGCTGTTAGTGAGTGGATTTCTCGGGATGTCAAACGTATTACAGGAAGACCACCGACCCGATGGCTAGAGTTCTTCACGAAGAGCCTAGAAGAAAGACATGATGCTCGACGAGTCCCTAAAGCGAGCAGAACCCACTGGGCTATTCTTGCACGCGACAGGGAAAAATGGAAGATTTACTGGCGCCCGCTCGAGTCATTCGACGATCAACAGGACTACAGGTGATACAGGTGACAGGTGAAGAGTATCCTGTGTCACACATGTGAGGTAAGGGAACCGAATCTCCGATGTGCGTCGACGATCAAGGGTCAAAGAAACTGTTGTATTCGCCCAACTGTCGAAAATAATGTGAATCCAAGATGTAATGCTTGCACATGGGTGGCAAGTAATATTCCGTTAGTGACTGGCAACGTCGAGATGGCAAACGTACTGCAGGAAGGCCGCCGACCTCACGGTCAAAGTTTCCACGAAAACCCTAGTAGAAAAATGTGGTTCCCAGGAAGTCCCCAGATCGGAGAGAATGCATTAGGCTAGTCTTACACCCAACAGCGAAAAGTGGAATAATTCCTAGCGCTCGCTCGAACCACTCAGTGATCAACGTGACGACAGGTGTTGAAGGTGGTGTCAACATCGGAACGCGTATAGCTTGTAGCACACCGGTAACGATGGCGGTCGTAACGGGCGTGGTACTGTGTTCGGGAAGTCTTTGCGATCCAAGTAGGAACACACTAGACCAGCTATCTGAGGACTCCAGTGAGGATCGACTCGACCAGCATTGCATTAGCATTAATGATGATATGAATATCCTCAAGCAGAAGTCGACGAAGTCACTCGTAAAAGTTGAAAGACCTTCGCAGGCGATGGATGCAAGGTGGAAGAACCTCGTGGAAGATGGATGCGAGGAAACAAATCAAATGTGAGAAGTGTTGGAACACGTGCTTTGGATATGGAAGGCGGGTAGCGGGAAATGAAATAAAATTTAATTCTAATATTTTTCACTGAAACGTTTAGGCATCAAATTTTTTGGAGAGGGCGTCCTATGGAAAACGTATGGCAGTGTTCTTAATTATGACTCCGATCGGCCTCATCACATTTGTTGAGATTCACTCTGTGCATCCCAGTATGAGCACCTCAAAGACTCCTCCAGTTCAATTCTCTGAAGCGTGTGGAAATCTACTAATATCCGTGGTCGCCGACGGTTCGTGGGCCATGGAGTGCGCGTCTTGAATGCGGACCCCTTCAGGTCATTCTATCGTGATTCCGCGCCTTGTCGGCTTCGTCTTTCCGTGGCTCTCTTGGATCGCTGCCGGAATCATACGGGCCCTTCTCGCGTATCCGTGCTCTGACAGACACAATTTGGCCGGAGAGCCGTGACATTGGCGATGAGTCGGTAACCGGGGCGCATATCTGCGGCGTGGAATATGGTGCAGCGTTTAACTGTCACACAATACGGGAATCGGCTTTGGCGTCGTAGCCAAAAGAATTGCTGAGGCATATTGCGAGCGAGATTCAGCCTAGGTCTCTCCTTTGATGAAGAGTTGCAGAGAAGACTGCGTTCCGGCAAATTTTCAAATCAAGTTCGTTTATCAACACACTCGAGAAACTCGCATTATAAAGAGCTGGTAAACGTGTTCTTACGATAGAATTCGACAAAAAGTGATTCTATTGCCAGTGAAACACAAGTCATTTGCAAATGAGGACAAGGATTTCGTTTGTGTATACGGTTCGGTGCTAGCTCCTTTTTATTGGAGAAAGTATGGAAACAATTCTGACCGGAGATATTTGGAGCGCAACAACAAGAACAACAAAGAACAGCTTGTTATCAAACTAACTGGAACGTCAAATGACCATATAACCTTCTATAATCTTAAGAACTATTAAAAATATACCCTGTCAAGAAAATCTGCACGTCATGAGTTTTCGACAGATCACGGAAAAATGCTTAATAAGAATGAGAGTGGTGGCAGTTGTGAGATCAACGAACAAAAATCCTACTTCGATTGCAACTTCAAACGGAAGCAACCGAAAAAAAGGGAAGAAACTACGAGAACAAAGCCGGCAGAGAAAAAGGAGCTTAAAATCGCAAAGATGTGAATAGAGGGCTATTAGAAAATGACAGTACTCAGCAGCTGAAAGTACACGACGGCTTATTCAAATTGGTATTGGTTCTTTCCATTAATACTACCTGTGCCAAAAATATTTCGCGCTAGTTCTTATAAGAATTACCCTTCACGATCAACAGCAACTATTATGTTTTCGTTCTTTGATGAGCTTACACGAGGTTGATAATAATATTTATTACCGGCTAACGTTTCGACGTCTTCGTCCTCATCAGAGCCGATGATTCGAGTCGATGATCCACGCTTGTTATTCGACTCGATGTTGCGGCTTCGCATTCGTGTCGAGTCAGATCTTCCTCAGCGGTCCATCTCCTCGAATGAAGCACACTCATTCGGTGTTGCTTTTTTATACACGATGCTATTGGTGGATATAATGATGATCATCGACTCGGATCATCGGCTCTGATGAAGACGAAGGCGTCGAAACGTTAGCCAAAAATAAATATGCTCATCAACCTCGTGCAAGCTCATCAACGAAAGAATGCTTATTAATTAGTCACACCGAGGTTAAAGGAAAGTCGGTTTCGAAATATTAATATGCTTTTTACTAGCTAATAACAACACCGACTTCTGCACAATGTGCGCTACGATATATTTCCGGAATAAAAACAAGTAGTTATCAACGGACATTATCATTATATCCATCATCAGCATCGTGTATAAAATGGCATCACTGAATGAGTGTGCCTCATTCGAGGAGATGGACCGCTGAGTAAGACCTGACTCAACACGAAGGCGAAGCAGCCACATCGAGACGAATAACAAGCGTGGACCATCGACTCAGATCATCGCCTCTGATGAAGACGAAGACGTCGAAACGTTAGCCGATAATAAATACTGTTATCAACCTCGTATAAGCTCATCAAAGAACGAATACATATTGATTAAGCACACCGAGGTTCAAGGAAAGTCGGTTTCGAAGTATTAACAACTATTATATTTATACATATACATATACATAATGCTATTCAACAATGAATGGAATGGACAACTCACTGGTATGAATCTCTAAGTTTGAACACCAATTCATTGAGCTTTTGTTTCAGAGGACAAAAGAAGACAAAGACCTTATTGAGAAACTCTTCAGTGGGAGTACACCCTTCGATACACCGGTCATTGGTTCCAACACATAGCCACTCAGCACTGGTGCAAAACACTGCCTCGGACCGTGGCATCGAGCCACCACTACAAGGAATTTAATCACTGTTGAAGGTGGAAACCGATAAATCACTACCGAGTCTTGAACGTGTCAATGGATTGAACTGTCATAAAAACGTTAATGTACAGTGGAACAACTCACATTATCACCTTGTCCGCCCATGAGAGCGCGATTGGCCACCAAATAAGTGAACAACGTTGGACAGCGCATGTCCTTTCGCGATACTTCCAGTGTTGGAGTGTAGAAAAACTGAATTGCTATGTATAGAATTTCTCATTATACCCTCTTGCATTTCGCTGAAACAATGTTGGTAAGAATTCGGTTCGAAATCCCGACGCCTGGAGACACATCGAAATTTTAAGTTTTCAGTTAATTGTGCAGGCAATCTTGAACGGGTGCTTTATTTTGTTCAACAGATTTTAGAGTTGGATGCATGAGCAAAACGAAAGAAAACGAAATGATTCTTTATGCAATCAGTACTCGCTGTGAATTCGTGCAAGCATAATATCGACACTGGATTTGACCAGGAAACCCATTAATGATCGCATATTGCACCGCTGGATTCATTTTTCGCGAGAGATAAGTCTTAAGCAAGACGAGAGTTGACAATATACTGCTGCCAACTCAAGTGGCCATTTAAGAGGTCATTAGATTATATTTATATACGTTAAAAGTCAAAGCTAAAAGCTCTATGTACTGACTAATCCTTGAGGCATGCGCCACGCATTAGACTTCATCAGACATCGTCTGGAGGTGAGATAACGCATTTCTGGCCTTTACGAAGACTCGAGGTGGCTTACCGATGGATTGAGTCGGTGCTTCTCCACCTAAACAAGCATGATACCAATTTGCAGATTTCGGAGTGATGGAAGGCTTGGTGGGGTTTGAGCGCAGAAATCCATTTCATTTGTACTGAAGGGTACCCCCGACCACTGCATTACGCGCGCCCTAATTATATATTGTAACTTTTTTATTTACTGCCTATTACAATTTTTCACGGCAGGGTATTATGTGTGTTACAACCATAATGATGTTGGAATATTTACAAGACTCTGGACCACAGGTGTTCGTGGAGAGAAATGAACACAATATTACCGTTTCCGGGGCTAATGCGTTCAATGTAACACCATGCCACCGAAATGGGTGAGAGCGCGCTGGTTCCTTAAAACAGGCACCTGCAGTTTTGCAAATATCCCAACATCATTGTGGTGGCATGGACAAAATTAACAGAATATGCTTTTCGAGGTACAAAGGTAGTTGACCTCTGCCTTGGAAAAGTATTATGACTGGTTGGCTGTCAACCAAAATTAGGCGTCGTTGTTAATGCGTTATCAAGGTCCAGTGGACGACAATCGTATTTGAACTCGAAATTTGAAAACCATGGAGCCTCTGTGATCCGATTTCATTTTAAAGAACGCAGAAAACTCACTCGAAAAACTGGAGAAACGTTATCTTTAAGTGAAGTAATAAATATCGAAAAGAGAACGGCCACTTCTTTAGGGTTTCCGAACTACGAAAAGAGTAGATGAGACCGAGATAGAAATGCAGCCGCAAGTGTAATGCATATGCAACAGATTAACAAGTTTTTGCACTTTATGATTTTTCCACGGGCTCTGCGCAAAATTTCACTCATCATAGCAGAACGTCCCTCCAACGTGCTGAACAGAGCACCTCTTTTCTCTAGTGGCAATCTCTTCCACAGAAAAGGTATTGTAATATGTGTCAGAGCAAAATTATAAACTGTTGGAAGCCGAAATCGTACCTTTCTTCATTGGCTAAAAGCTGATGAAAGGTTGCACCAAAGTTCAACAGCTGTTTTCATTTACTGGCATACCCATAAAGATATGCTATGTCCAAAGGTGATAAGATAGTAGTTATCGACATAGCAAGTAGAAGAGCCGAGTTGTAATAGTTTGCCAGCAATGCTAGTAATATCAATCCGGAAGAAATGCAGAACCTTCTCAAAAAAGATTGACCTTTCCTTTCTCCACTGCTATATGAAGTGGAAGTTTATAAAAACTATCCTGTGCACGAAGAAGACTAGGAGAATATTTAGCAAGAACGTTGACAAGATCATCGCCCTCGTGGGTGCCACCACAATTAATACTTCAGCATACCTAAAACATGAAGAATCCGGTACACCAATCTAAAGGCTCGAAGGTATCGTGACCAAAAGTGAATCCTTCAGACACACTCTTCAGCAGCTCAGTTTGCCTTGCTCAACAACAACTTCAAGCTTAGTGGAACGTTATAGGCCAACGGTTGGAATATTCAACGGCTAGGCAAACAAAATATGAGCAAGAAATACCAGATGAAGCAATGTTTCTTCATTCTCGCTTCTCCAATTCGATATAAGTGAGCAGATTTCCTTGCTGTAACCTTCTCATTTAAGTGAGTAGCGGAAATGCTCTGTCGCCTTACGAAACCTTACCATGTCACCTGACTTCACCGAATTTACGGTCTCCTGTAATGTTTAATGATTTAAAGTTATGAAATGCAGAAAATAGGAAAGCTAAGTCGACATTCCTACACGAATTTTTCTTTGGTAGGAACAAATTTCGAGGCAGCTTTGTTATACAGATCTTTTGTCCATCCTTGAAGAGATTCTTGATAGCCAATTGGTCCACAGAGAGCATCTAGCGTGGTTCGCCTCGTGGCCTTGGCATAGAAGAATAACTGAGCAACATAAATAAGAATTTAGAGAAGGTAATTAACTATTTAAGAACATGAACTCTCAGAGAACGGCAAACGAGTCTACAAAAGGTGTAGATGTCTGATGAGGAAGGACCAAAGGAAAAATAAACCAAAGGATCTATTTGATTAAAAAACATTTTAGAAGCTTAGAAACCCGCAAATGCAGAACCTTCATCATTTCATCGTCCCACTAAAAGATACAGCGTACCACATGTTGGTTAGGGATTTCGAGCAGTTGTATTCAAATTCGTAGCCAGGTGAATAATCACATTCGATAAAGAGATCACGGAGCTAAAACATACTTATAAATGTCAGAATGACACTCTACTTACATCCCACAACCGACCTTCTATAAACCTCGGCATTGAGCTAGCAATTCTTCGTATGCTTGTTGAGAAAACGCGAGGTGTTATTTCATTCTTTATTCACGAACAAGCTGACGCTTTGGTGGGTTTCGCCTTTCTCAGAGCCTGGAAAGGTCAAGTTGACAGCAATCTATTCGGCCAAACACCATAACCAAACACAAAAAACTCTAAACTAGGATTTCAATCACATAGAACACAGCTTTGCACACTCACCTCTTTCTATGAGGCTTCCACTGAGTATGTCGCTTGGGGACTAACCGCACAGAATTCCCATGGAAGTATAATGTGCCCGTCCCGTCACAGTAACAGTCTTATATACTGCCCAATGTCACGCGTGATAATGAGGCATTCTTCCCTGCAGTTCATTTTCGGATTTCTGGAATTAATCCAGAACGCCCCGACAGTTTTGCGCGCTCGTTTTCTCGATTCCCGTGCGAGGATCGTGACAGGTACCTCGAAGTCGTCCCCGCCATGTCCCCGGGTCCTATGCCTGCCCAGTGGACTATGTGGCTTACGTTTGCCGACTAGGTGTTCGTAGACACGTAGACATTACGTAGACATTCTAGGAACATTTGGGTGTTCGTGAGGTGGGCTGTAATGCCGTTAAGCAACTGGGTAAGTATTAGGCTTAAGAACCATGTTAATCTATCCGTTCGCACGTCAGAGCTAACGAATGATGATACCTTAAACAATGAAACAATGATGGTTCGGCAGAAACAAGATCATCGTTGATATTAACTTATGAGTTTTTATAAGCAGGTACAAGGCGGGACATGTTGGCAAGTCAACTTTTGGTTGAGGGATAACTGATGGTTTATACCAGCAGATTATGCCATTTTGACCAATTCGTGGTTCAATTTTCGGCATTTACTTTTAAACTCCTTCTCAGGTGATGGGCGATAAAGGGAAGCATCGTAAACATCTGGAATTTAGCATCATCTCCATCATTGGGCTCTTGCTGTCTAAAGAACAGCTGAGGAAATGATGCCATTGGTACGGCTTCCACTTGGTGTTGTTCGCACCTATTTTGCGTTTCATTTCTAGCCTTTTTGCCGAGCCTACCTCAAAGTGAAACTCGGTCCCAATTCTAATAACGACCGCGAACTGTCAGGGAGCGTCAAGCCACAGAGTCACGAACTTGGCACGGTAAATAGCCACCGTATGCCACGTGTATGCCAAGATGAGGAACCGTTCATGAATTAAAGCGGGTGCGGTTCAAAATTGGCAACAGATCTGCAAAATTAAAACAGCCTGAGTAGATTTTTGTGAGTATTCACTACTAAAACAAATAGCACTGGGTGACCTTATTTACCTAATTGAAGGAAAATTTTGTGACACTGTTGCCAACCTTATTAATTGCATTTGACGACTGAATCAGGTGAGAGAAAATCCGGAATTCTCAGTTAGGTCTATGATGGAATATCAGTCACGCTCACTTACATGGAAAGGTGAGTAAATTCGGACGGCGTGGGAAGATGGTGTATCGGTAGGATAATTGTTGAACAATAACAGTCAAAGGCTGTGTGTATCAATACATTGATGAGCGTACACGAAGCTGAAAAATATCGGCTTGCATATTCCAGGGGATGTCAAGCGAACGTGAAAGGAGCAGACAGAAATTGTAGAAAATGTTCTCTTCTTTTATATACAGGACACAAATGTGCAGAAGTTGAGAACCGGAGGTTGGCCGGGCTAACCTCGGGATTCCAAGGAATCACATTGGATAAACCAGTAGACATCCGAAAAATTGAAGATTGTGCTGGCGCGCGCACAATCAGTGAAGACGGGCCATTCCAAGCAAATAAATAGGTAATGTAAAATCCAATTTTTCTATTAAAGTGAAGATTACAGCAACAATACGCCTTTGCTAGGATATAACTGCAGTCTTGAATAGGATATTTCCATGAGTTTTGGACCTCTAGAACTGATAGTCATCGAGCTTTTTACAGCGTCCTGATCATAGTCTCGAAGGTTGCAAAAATTCTGGACAAAATGAGATTCCGAGTCGATTCAGAAGGACCTTGAGACAAGTCACGCCTTTCATCTCATTATTGTGGATTGAATTGAACTTCTGGACTGGACAACAGGATGCACATTTTGTGTGGCAGAATTGGCCATTCTTATTTAAGTAATAAAGGTCGTTCTTCTGCCACATCCTTGTACGTTTTGTCAGTTAGAGCAGCGTAATCTTGTCGTTATAATTTAAGTTTACCCTCCACATGGGATGTGTTGCTTCACACGCTTCCTTTGAATGACACGGTTGACTCATCAAGACACACGTTAATGTCAGATTTGCAGATTCTCTATCCGTTTCTATTGGCGCATACATCTGTCGCATACATCTTCTTTACTTCCAAATGAACTTTTCTTTCCATCATAGAACACTCTAATGTGCACTTCTCCCAGTTACTTCAAGTTTTAGAATTCCGTTGTTAAGCTCAAATCGAGACATTGTGCCACAATCCTAACTGCGGCGCGGAGTATAGTAACTATTCCTTAAATAGTTACTATTCTCTACAATATCGCATGTATCCTACATTAACTGTTCGATTATAACTGTCTTAAATCTATTTCATTCACATGACCTTTTGATAAGTCTTTATGTAGCCTTTCAGATAACCTTTATCCACGAGCTATTCCTTTATTGTCCGGTGGCCGAGGCGAGACGACGCCATCCACTCAACGCTGTCTGTGACACTGGAAAAGAACTGTTCCTCGGAACATGTTTAAGTAATAAAGGTCGTTCTTTTGCTACATTCTTGTGCGTTTTGTTAATTAGAACAGCATAACCTTGTCGTTATAATTTAAGTCTACCCTTCACATGGGATGTGTTGCTTCCCACGCTTCCTTTGAATGACACGGTAGACTCATCAAGAGACACGTTAATGTCTGATCTGCAGATTCCCTATCCGTTTCTATTGATCAGTTCAAGACGACAGCAGTGGAGAAATAGCTATCACGCTTTAGTTGCTTGAACAATCTCAGCTAGAAGTAGTATCGCTTCGTGTAGTTTATGTAGTTCCTTCTCATTGTTAAGTGCTGAAAATAATATTCCCTAGTCGGCTTCGACATAACATCGATCTTGTGTGAGCTAGTATACGAGTATATATATATATATATGTGTATATATATAGATATATGTAGGCTATCAAAAACTGTGTGCGGAACAATAACTCTGTAAGTCAACCGATGAGGTGCCCGATTTGATCTCCGACAGTCAGCATACGGTGGATTTTTCTTTCAGCGATGATAACCCATGTACACATGTAAACATGGGTATACTGTGTAACTACAAAGACGACTTTGTTTGTCATATGAGTCTTAACTGAAAGATTAATTAGCCTACTTACAAAAACAAGAGCTTATTGAGGTATGATGACATCGATTCACACATTCACACCCACTCAGTCGTGAGGCGCAATATCGATCGGAATATGATTACAGCACTGGCGTACCATCGTTGGCACCGAATTCTTTCATTTGAAACCTGATTCCGATCACAAATGGACCTTTTTTAACGCATTATACAACCCTGGATCTTAATTGCAAGGTAACCGAGGGAAGTGAAGCTATCCAATGGTTTCGTTGATGTCGTTTCCGTAATCAGCTGGCAAACGACATAGAGGCAGCTGACTACTACGATTATTACGGGACGTCTGCGGAGGTTTATTAGAAATATTCAAAAACGAATAGGAAAAGTAACGACGAAGAAGCTATGTCTCAAATCGGTTGAAACACTTTTAATATGGTTGCGCAGAAACCGCCACTCTTACGAAATATTGTACAAAGTTGTGGTCCTGGGGCAGACCAGTACCAGCTAGTAGGGCAACGCAACCTTGCTCTGTCAGCTCTACTCTCAATTCCAATCATCAACAAACGGTCAACTTTTTCGGAGAAGCAGGAATAAGAAACAAGAAGATATTTTTAAATCGGCGAGCAGTCAAAACGATTTCGACGACATCGCTGGGTAAGAATTCAAACGTATTAGGCGAAGGTGACACCAAAGAGATACTCTTGTTGCATGCGTCGCCTTCATAATTTTTTTCTTGAACAAATTATAACAGAAGATAACATATGTAAATGGGAGTGCGGAGAATAAAATTTTGTTCTTATATTTTCCTTGGGCGCGTGTGGGGCAGTGGTTGCAGGCGCCACTGCGGTACTCAAGTGGATTCGATTCCTGCGCCCATGGCCCACCAAGCCTTCCATCCCTCCTAGGTCGGTAAATTGGTACCATACTCGTAGCAGGATATTATGTTAGATACAACAACGAAGATGTTGAAATATAAACAAAACTCAAAGTTGGCGGACAAAAGACAAATCCGACCAACTCCCCAATCCACTGCCCAACTAACACATGCTTGGTTTTAATTTAGATTTGCCGCCTAGGTGTTCTTTTATGCGGACGCAGAGCGATCTACCCGTTTCGCCGACGTATTCGTCCACGCACGCTTTACAAGAGATCAGGTAGACTGCACGCGAGCTCATGCAATCACCGTCTCTACCGTTAGGCAAACTATGTGGTTTTTTCGTTAAACATAGACGGTCATATAGGCGGTTGCGATTTAGCTGGCGTCTCAGAGCGTCCGGTGGTATTTCTATCACTCTTACGGATTTCTCTAGACCGGCCCTTGTTATGCAACGTTTTATGGCTGCACTTACTTCGTTTAAAATAAAGGGTAAGAGGAAAGGAGCCTTGTTCTCGCTAGAATTATTGCTTTGTGGCGTAGTTTTTCCTCCATGCCTATGCCGAGCAGCTACAGTTTCGTAACCATTTGAAATGGCTATTTGGCGCGCCAGTTTCGAGGATTCTTCCCTTTGCTCTCTACCTGTGCACACGTTGGCGGCGGTTCGAAACATATTTCTTATAAGCGCCCTTTTAGAGTGTGAGGAATGAGAGGAGAGGTAATGAACCAGTATATTCTTACTGCTTGGCTTTGGATACCAATTTGTGATGCAGCCGTTTTCAGATGGTCTACCTGAACGTTTAGGAATGGAAGCCAGTTTTCTTTCGGTTTCTCACCGGTGAATTTTATGCACTCTGACTGCTCGTTCAATAACTCGAAACATTTGTCCATTTCCTCTTGTGTGGAGCACATGACAAAACAGTCATCCATTTACCTGCAGTGAAATAATGGCCCGAGGTCGATCACTGGTGCTTCCACTTTAGACATAAAGGCAACGGCAAGGGTTTGTGTTTAAGCAACTTATTGAAGATTAGATTTATAAACTGAGCAATTCTATCAGTAGGCCCGCCTACACAACTGATGATGGGTCTAATTTTAATCGAAAACATCAGCGCATGAACTTGACGTGCTTTGGATCAATTCCAAAAATTTAAAAATGAACCGCAAGGAGGAGTATATTGTCATCGCGCGTGACCT